>CAKOAT010618487.1:96157-175697 GCA_932364175.1 Eruca vesicaria subsp. sativa
GAGAGAGAGAGAGAGAGAGAGAGAGAGAGAGAGAGAGAGAGAGAGAGAGAGAGAGAGAGGCGTCATGCGTTGCATTAAAATGGAGGCGTGTTCGGTTAAGTGTCTCTATGACAAGACTTCAGAGACAAACATAAAGGAAAAAAGGAAATCAACTTCACCAAAAAGAAAAAGTACATACCAACGAAAGATATTTAAAACAATGGAGATGATTATAAGATTAAATTGACCACAAAAAAGGCAATAGATATTACCATGCAACTGATGCTATATTAAGAAACAGAGTGAAAAACCCTCATGAACCAGTCTTGTCTATATGAAGTCAGAATGTGGCCAATGGCGAGTCCACACAAAACACCTGGTACATAGGCTATAGCAACTGCAGTCCAGCTCAATACTTGTTCATTTTCTTCCTTTATTTCATCTATTTCTTCTCCTCCACCGCATGTTTTTGGAAGAGGAACACCGCATAGTCCAGGATTCTCTGCGAATGAAGAACTATTCTGGCTTTGAATCTGAGTGCCTTGTGGTATTGGACCTACGAGCATGTTGTTTGAGAAGTTCATCAACGCTAGAAACGAGAGTTTCCCAAGCTCCGGCGGTATATTACCGGACAACCTATTTTCGGACAGATCTAGTGATTGGAGATTGGTCAAATTTGATAGAGATGATGGAATAGGGCCTGCGAAAGCGTTGTTTGACATGTTGAGCACATTCAGTCCCTTTAGTAAACCAATGGATTGGGGAATATCTCCTTCCAGTCGGTTTCCAGAGACATCGATGGTTTTGTACATTCTGAAACCACTCCCAAGTAACTCCATCTCCGAACCTTTGATTGCTAGAACAACCGACTTATGATAGTTTGAAAAGCTAATTCCCATAAACCTTTCCTGCTTATTATCTGTAATAAATGCACCTGATGACATTGCACTCCAATTAGCAAAGTAATCCAATGGCATGACTCCAGTGAAGATATTTTTTGAAATGTCAAAGATTCGAAGCTTGGGGAAACTCAGAGAAACCCCTAGAGGATATATTGGCCCATGGAACTTGTTAGAACGAAGAACAAGAAATTGCAAATCAGACAACAACCTCAACCAAAAAGGAAAAGTGTCACTGAACATGTTGTCTTCAACGTTCAGAAATTCGAGGCGAGTGCAGTTGATTAAAGACCTGGGAAGCTCTCCTGATAACTGATTAAGACCAACATCAAGTGAAATCAAGCTCACACTAATAGATTCCTCTGGGAAAATACCAGAGAGGCTGTTATTCCGGAGATGCAAGAGTGAAAGTATTGTACTGAAATTCTTAAAACACCGAGGTATAGAGCCGCTGAAGTTGTTGTTGCTTAGAAGAAGTGTATCAAGAGAAACCAGTTCACAGATTGCCATTGGAATCTCTCCTGAAAACCGATTATCAGAGGCTGAAAGGAACCTCGTGGAATTTGGTAACAAAGGAAATGGATCTTCAAAAGTGTTTGAACTTATATCGAGCATCTCTAGTGGACTTCTTTGAATAACATCTTTTGGTCCATCAAAGCCACTTAAAGAATTCTTTGAAATGTCAACATATACCAGTCCTGGCAATCTCCATAACCAGTCTAATACTTTCCCTTTGATTTGATTGGCGGAAATATCCAGATAATACATACTGGTCTGCGTCTGAAGAAAGTTTGGAAAATCAGAAACGTTGCAGGAAGCTAGAGACAATGATCCTATGGGTGAAAGAAGATGGAGACTTGAACTGATCTTCAAATTATTCCCTGAAAGATCCAGCACAGCAAGTGAACTGAGCTTTGAGAAAATACTCAAGTCAAGCATACTTCTTGTATTCAGATAGGATAGGTCAAGTATTGCAAGTGACTTGAGATGTAAGAAGATGTTGAAATCGACAATGGCCCTCCCGGTGTTCCAAAGAGAGAGGTCGAGGTACGAAAGCCGTACTAGTTTCGATATAAATTCCGGGATTGGCCCATTCAAATTGTTCCCACCAAGGGCTAAAGTGTGAAGTTTAAATGGTGATGATATATTCCCAATAATCTCAAGAGGGCCGCTGAAGCTGTTTTTCTCCAGGTTAAGATGGACCAACGAAGGGATCATGAAAAGAGACGACGGAATAGATCCGGAAAATGAATTTGAACCAATATCAAAGTGCTCAAGTTTGGAGAGGTTACTCATGTTAGATGGGAGCTTACCTTCGAGATGATTAGAACGAAGGTCGAACCACGTAAGCTCACTCAAATTGAGTAGAGCATGATGAAAGTTTCCACTGAGCTTGCTCGTTGAAAGTAGCAGCTTCGTTAGTTTGTTTAGGTTGCCCATCGATTCTGGTAGTTCACCGGTGAAACCGTTACCTTCAAGATCAAGATGAGTGAGATGAGAAAGATTCCCGATCGAGGAAGGAATCTTTCCAAAGAAACTGCACCCATAAAGTTTCAAGACTCTCAAGTATTTGAGGTTGCCAATGGAATCCGGTAGAATACCCGCAAGATTATTGGAGCTAAGATTAAGGCTCTGAAGATGTTGTAGTTTAAACAGACCACTGTTAGATCTCAAAGAGCCGTTGAGAGAACTGCCCCAGAGATTTAAATCAACGACGTTCCCCGTCTTACGATCGCAAGAGATACCATCCCAGGAACAACAATCAGTGTTGTTTATCCACCTCTGTGTTTGCTCATTAGGAGCCATCCAACTGAAGTGAAACTCACTCTTGAACTCCCAAAGAGCATCCCTCTGGTCTGGACGACACAACTGCTTAGCAGGAGAAGAGAAAACAAGGGTTGAGTAAGAAAGTGAAAAGATTAAACACAAGCTCCATATTATCATCTTCCTCTCATTACGAGAATGCATTGTTTTCTTTCTTTCTTTAGCTTTTTTTTTTTTTTTTTTGCTGTGAAACAAGAGAAGAAAAACGAAAGCTTGACTTAAAAAAGTCTCCTATGAAGCCGTTTTTTAGATCCAAGTCTCCTGTGAAAATAATTGATCAATGGTCCACAAATTGATTTGACCTTACAGAGTACACAAAGCTACAAACACAGTTTTGTCCAGCCCGTGAGCGTAAATCGTTGAAAAATATGTTTTGTTTTTAAACTTAAACTAGATTTTAACCCGCTCAGTTGCGAGAGATTATTTATAATTTATTTATTTATTAAATTTTATGATTTAATGATATTTTATAAAATTTTGGTTTGCGTCTAGATTGCATATTTTTTTAAAAAAATTTGGTTTAGTTATGTGGGTTTTGATTTTCGGTTGAAGAAATATAGTAATAGGTAATTTCTTTATAAATTGGTTTGGTTTGCTTTGGGTTTTGTTATTTCAATTCTTTGTTCGGTTCAAATAACAATGTTAGAAACCCGATAAAATTTCGAGTTTAATTTGAGCTCGTGGGTCTTAATATGGATATGTATTTTTTCTATCTTTATTCTGATTTTGGTAGCTACATTTTCTGACTTTTACTTTTTTTTTTTGTTATTGAATGACTTTATATTTTAATTTAAAAAATTGGTATATCTCAACGATATATACGCAACTCTAAATATCTGTTAATTTCGTACTTTGTATAGACTGATGTCATTTTAAGAAAAAAAGTCTAAATGAGAATTTGATAGCTATTTTTGGTTAATAGATCATTATAGATTGGTGATTGTAAAGAAACTATATATATTTAAAACAAAAATATTAACAGATACTCTAAGAAAATAAATATAGTTTTAAAAGGTGATGTAAAGAAACTAAAATGAAGATGTAAATTGCTTTTTTTTTACAAATTTGTTTGCACCACTGTGGATTGAACTTTGTTTTCTAGTACTCAATCAATTATAAATACAGTCATAGAAAACACATGGATCAATCATAAATAATGTAGTCCGAACATTATTGATTTTTAGATTTTTAGTGTATATTGGTAGTTGTTGGAATTAATTATAAGGAAGTTAAATGAGTTTAGAATTTTGTTATCGATTTATGTGAAAGTTAAATGGGAAGTTAATATATTAAAATTATTATTATTAAAATTACTAAAATTATTATTATTATTATTATTATTATTATTATTATTATTATTATTATTATTATTATTATTATTATTATTATTACTATGTAATATCAGATGCACAAAGATTGTGGAGTCTTAATGATTAACTTCTTAAATTAATTGAATAAATTAGGGGTGGGCGTCCGGGTACCCATTTGGGTTCGGTTTTGGATACATTAGGATTTGATTTGGGTTTATTCCGGTTTTGGATTTTCGGGACTAAAGATTTCAGCCCCATCGGGTATTTATAAATTTTAGTTCAGGTTTGATTCAGAGCTTCACGGGTTCGGATCAGATAACCCATTTAAATTATTTTTTAAAAATTAACATTCATATATACTTTAACCTTTCTACGATATAAAAATAAAACAATATATAACATATAATTTTGAGTAGTGTATGCCAAAATATCTAAATTTAACATAAAACTGGTTAAGTTTGAATATTTTGATGGAAATTCAATAGATATTTTAATTATTTTTTGGCGTTTTGAGTATTGTTTAACTACGTTAGATATTTTTTTTTGTCTATCTGTATACATTTCAAATATTTTAGATATATTTTGAATATTAAATCTAAAAATAACCATTATATGCAACTATATAAATCTGATTTGGATATATTCGGCTACCCAAAATATTTTGGTTTGGATCGGATTCGGTTTGGTTCTCTAGATACCAAAATTGTGAATCCGTTCGGATATTTAATCAATTTTGGTACAGATTCGGTATTACTTTTTCATATCGGATTTGGTTCGGTTTTCTTTGGTTCAGATTTTTTTGTCCTGCCCTAGAATAAATTGTGAACAAATTTCTTAAACTATTTCCGAAAAGATGGAATGATATACAATAATATATTATCTAAAATGAATAAACATAAAAAATATTGGTAAAAGAAAATCCAACTTTGAAATACGGGTCAGAATTTACCATAAATTAAATATAAAATAATTTTCAAATATGTTTTCTCATGAATATATTGATTTTCTTAATAACTAAATGAAAATACAATAAGATAAATATATAATAAAAAGTGAAAAATAAATATAGTTTTAAATAATTGATTAATATAACATGTAAATTATAAAATTCGTTTATTTGAAATAGTTATATAAAAATTTAAGTATGTACCACTTATGTTCTATAGCAAATATTTATGTATATAAAAATATAAAAAAACACTCGTGCGGTTGCGCGGATCAAAATCTAGTTTTTATAATATAACAAAGATATCTTTTGGTTTAGAAATTTAAACAAATAATATCTTATTTATCCTCTTTTCATAGGTAGCAATCTCCAACTTCCCTGATGAGATTCCTGGAAAAGAAAGTTCTTCTCTTTGTTTTTTTTATTACAAATAGTTATACCATAAAAGAGAGCCATCAAAGATGAAATATAAAATTTTACTTTAAAAACGACAAACTACCAGGAACTTGAATTTAATCACAAGTAAGGAATCTATATTATAATAGTAGACTTTCTAAGCTCTACAACGCGCCACGTCAGCAGTTTTGTGGGTCCCGTAGGTATTTTTTAAAAGCTCATAGTCTTAGTAAGATGATTACAAACAATGAAATACACTTTAGCCAAGTGGTATAAGGTATCTAAGTAAACATGCAAGATCGTGGGTTCAAACCACACAGCTATCATGTATTTTTGATTTTTTTTATTTGGGTTATTATCATATGGGCTTTTTTATTTATAAGGTTTTTATGTTTTTTTTGGGCTTATTGTTTTAAAGATCAAATCCCTAAATCTTAACAAGTTCAAACCCAAAAGTAATTAAAAATCTATATTATAATAGTAGACTTTCTAAGCTCCACAACGCGCCATGTCAGCAGTTTTGTGGGTCCCGTATGTATTTTTTAAAAGCCCATAGTCTTGGTAAGATGATTACAAACAATGAAATACACTTTAGCCAAGTGGTATAAGGTATCTAAGTAAACATGCAAGATCGTGGGTCCAAACCACGCAGCTATCATGTATTTTTGATTTTTTTATTTGGGTTATTATCATATGGGTTTTTTTATTTATAAGGTTTTTATGCTTTTTTGGGCTTATTGTTTTAAAGATCAAATCCCTAAATCTTAACAAGTTCAAACCTAAAAGTAATTAAAAATGGATCAAAAAACAAACAATAATAAAAAAAAACAAGTCCCATGCGGTTGCCTACGCAGATGGGTTAAAGAGCCTTAAAACTATCCTATTATAATATAGCTCAAACCAAAAATAATAAAAAAGGGATCCAAAAACGAACAGTCAAAAACAAAAAAAGTGAGTCATACGCGGCTGTCTATGTGGATAGCTTAATGAGACTTGAATAATATAAATTAAGAGCTCAAAAAAGTTAAATCATTGCACATATTTCCTAAGATGTCTACGTGGATAGCTTAATGAGACTTGAATAATATATTTTAAGAGCTCAAAAAGTTAAATCATTGCACATATTTCCTAATATATATTTTCAAAAAATTTGTATGTGAGATAAAAAAACAATAAAAATTAACTATTTTCGTTATTTATTAAATGAATATGTAATTTCTCTTACATTATAATAACTACTATAATTTCATTGAAAACATTCCTCACCACCGATTCCAGACTCTGTCGAATGGATTCCCACAGTCAATGATGACGCCGTAGATAAAAATGCCACATCATTTATCAACAAAACTCAAACTTAAAAAAAACCATATATAAAAACCTATCTAATGAAACTTAAAAAACTGAATATTAACTTAATTAATGTTATTTTCAAATTGATAAATCGTTTAATACAAATATAAATACTATAAATATATAATTATATCAAGTTTTAATCTACGATATAAAAATTATTTACAACAAAAAAAACACACCTGCTTTTACACACTAAAAACTATATTATAGCCTAACTATTCCTATAAACCTTACTTCGCATATAAATAATATTTAATACATTCCTAATATATTTTCAAAACAATTATATGTGAAATAAAATAAAATAAACAACAAAATCTAAGTATTTTTCGTTATTTATTAAATGAATATGTAATTTCTCTTACATTTTAATAACTACTATAATTTCATTGAAAACATTTCTCACCACCGACTCCAAACTCCGGCGAATGGATTCTCACAGTCGATGACGCCGTAGATAAAAATGCCACATCTTTTATGAACAAAACCCAAACTTACAAAAAAACATATATAAAAACCTATCTAATGAAACATAAACAACAAATATTAACTGAATTAAGGTTATTTTCAAATTGATAAATCGTTTAATACAAATATAAATACTATAAATATAGAATTATATCAAGTTTTGACCTACGATATAAAAACATTCCTCACCACCGACTCCAAACTCCGGCGAATGGATTCTCATAGTCGATGACGCCGTAGATAAAAATGCCACATCTTTTATGAACAAAACCCAAACTTACAAAAAACATATATAAAAGCCTATCTAATGAAACTTAAACAACGAATATTAACTTAATTAAGGTTATTTTCAAATTGATAAATCGTTTAATATAAATATAAATACTATAAATATAGAATTATATCAAGTTTTGACCTACGATATAAAAACTATTTACAGCAAAAAAAAAAAAAATAGACACCTACTTTTACATACTAAAAACTATATTATAGCCTAACTATTCCTATAAACTTTACTTCGCATATAAATAATATTTAACACATTGTATATACAATATTTTCACTTTACACTCTTACTACATTCTTTTTATTTCATTATTATTTGGTGTCAATAGAAGAATCCACTAAACCAACAATCGAAAAAATACACGCAAACATAATGATCCCGGCTCCGCGCTTGCGCGGGGAGTATCCAGCTAGTATACAATAATAAATCAGATTTCCCACGAAAAAGAGAAACACAATCATTTTCAGTTTAATGAATGTAATACCAATGTTTGAAAATTCGCTAGATGCTATGCGTGAGGCCGACATGGACCTAACAAGTTAACAATAAATCGGGATAAACTCGGGGAGTAACTGACGATTTATTTAAGAACTATTATCGCTTTTATAGTTATATATATATTTGGATCCACTATGTCAAAAATAAATGTCTTCGGTCCAGTGGTTCTCTGGTCTTATTTGCTTAGCAGAACTAGGGTTCAAGGTCAAGGTGATGCATTTTCGTCTGTTTTTACTGTATTTTATAAATGAAGGGCAAAAAAATCATTTTATTTTCAGATTTATTTCACCATATTCTCCAATTTTCCTAGTGAATTTGCGTCGTTCAGCCTCTATTTATTTGCTATTGATGATAAAATATGACAGATTCATGACAAAAACATCAATTTCAAGCTTGATAAACCCATATTTTTTTTTTTTTTTTAAACCCATATTTTTCTTTTCCCGAATAAGGGTGAAACGCCATGTACCTAGTCCATAGAACGGTTAATCGCAGAGGAATCGGCCAAAATCGGCAGAGTTTTAGAACAGGGTGTAATACTAATACTTAGGGCATGGATACACATCGTCGATGAGATAAATTGACTTTTCAAAGACATGAGACATATCAATACTGTGAATCTTTGGTGAAAGCATGAAGCATCATTTTTTTTTTTTTAACACAAGCATGAAGCATCATATTCTTCGTTTTTCTCATCAAAAACCTATTTTCTCTGTTTGCACAAAATTAGAGATTGGGTGACGCCAATGTTGTGTAAAATATGGGAATTTCAGAAGAAATCAAGAGAGCAAATCCTTAATTAATATAGCATGTGACTCCATCAGCTCGTCATGGAGATGACTTTTTCGAGAAATTTAGATGCAGCGTTTGATGGCAATTAAACATTGAATGTGTTTAAACTTTATCTGGAAATAATTAGTATAACATATCAAGATATAATTAGGTTAATATTAAAATACATCACTACAGATTACATAATAAGTGTGTATTTATATTTAGTCACAACATGTCCAATAAGTTTAAATTTAAAACATGCTACATCAAATTAAAATATGACTCTATTTTAATAGATTAGATTAAAAATATGTTTGTAGCCACAAACGTAATTTTCTTCTGTTCCGTGTGTTCCCACAATTCCTTTGTGAATACTGAATAGGTTGTCGCTAGAGTGTGACAGCGAATGCAACCACCCCTTCTCTCAAATAAGTAGACCACCGATTATTATTATTATTTTTTCTTGGATAAAATGCATTTCTACACATGTTTAAAGTTTAAATCACCAAATCCACTCAAATAACTCAAAACGAAAAAAAAAATGAGAAAATAAGTTTTAGGGCATGACTAGTTTCTCCGCTATCATCCGTAACGCAACTTTTGCAGTTATTAGCGGTTGTTGGCGTCTTGCAACAAACACTCAAATCTCTCTAAGCTTCTCAAATTTAAAACATGCTTCTAACTAGTGTTTGCGATTGTAGACAGTTGTGAGAGAATGACTTTTAGACAATAGAAATACAAAAATAAAATATTTAATAAAATTAAATTGGAATTATAAAAATACTAAAATACATTTATTATATTTTAATTAATATTATACGATTTTACATAAAACTATTTTCAATAAATTGGAATTATAAAAATACTAAAATACATCTATTATATTTTAATTAATATTATACGATTTTACATAAAAATATTTTCAATAATTTTTAAAAAACTAAAACTAAAATTTTATAAGTATAATTTTATATTTTTTTATAAAAATATAATTTTTGGTTTTTTTTATAATTATAAAAAATTAAATATTATTAATTTATATTTTAATCGCTAGTGCACTTGCTAGTTAACCAGTCATAAGTATCCCACTGACGCACCAATTTTTAACCATAGTACTAGTCGTACAAATCTCTTAAAATCACAAGAAACCGCAACCATTCGCATGCGCAAACTCTTGCAACCGCAACCGTTGCGTTTAAACCAATCTGACCCTTAATCAGAATTAATCTAGAATATGTTTTTTTTTAAACTTAGATTGAAAAATATGTTTGTAGCCACAGACGTAATTTTATTATGTGTTGTGTGTTCCCACAATTCCTTTGTGAATAGGTCGCTGCTAGAGTTTGACAGTGAATGCAACCACCCCTTGTCTCAAATAAGTAGACCACCGATTTTTTTTTTTGGAGAGAGCCAATTCTACACATGTTTAAATTTTAAATCACCAAATCCACATCAAATAACCCAAACGAAAAAAAAACATTAGAAAATAAGTTTCTATGGTTGCTAGCGGTTTTTGGCGTTATGCAACAATTAGTCAAATCGCTCTGAACTGGTTTACTCTAAACTTCTGAAATTTAAAAGCTGGCTCCAACTAGTTTTTGCGATTGGGGGCGATTGCGGGAGAATTATTTTTTTTAAAACAATAGAAATACAAAAATAAAATATTCACTAAATTTTTTAAATTGGAATTATAAAAATACTAAAATATATCTATTATATTTTAATTAATATTATAAATTAAAAGAAAAATATTTTCAATAATTTAAAAATTTAAAACTATTACTTTATAAATATAATTTTATATTTATTTTAATAATATGATTTTTGGTATTTTTATAATTATTAAAAATGTAAATATTGTTAATTTATATTTTAACCGCTACTACATTTGGTAGTTAACCAGTCATAAATATCCCGTAAACGCACCAATTTTTAACCACAATACCAGTCGTACAAATTTCTTAAAATCACAAGAAACCAAAACCATCCGCATTCGCAAACATCACAACCACAACCGACCGCAACCGCTGTGTTTAAACCAGCCAGGCCCTTAATCATCTTTAATCTAGTACTAGGTTAAAATCCGTGCATTACACGAAATGAAGATTAAGTATACAAATTATTTTTACATATTATTATTTATTTTGTGTTCAGTTACATATTATGAAATAATAAAATATTAAATAATTAACAAGAGAGTAAATATTATGTATATAATTAAATTGGAGTAAACACATAAATCAAAATAAATAAATCAAAGTAATCATTTTATTATTTTATATAGTATATAAATATTAAATGATATTTACATTTATATATTATATACTAATATTAATATTTAATTGAAGTTTCCTAGTTCATATGCATATAATTTTATCAACATTTGTATATTTAAACTCGAACAACAAGGTAAGATCGATAAACTTTCGTGGCATCCTTCGTTTTATCATGCATTCCTAATATCTTAACTGTTGTTTGAATAAGAGTAAGATGGTGAACACTAAGACTAGATACGATAAGTTCACAATTCGCCATAACATATACTTTTCTTGGTTAGGGACAAATCTCCCATTCATGTTATTTCTAGCAACCTAAAACGCTTTTGGTGAATAAATTAAATCTAGAACCATACACTAAGTAATTAGCTTAATACAAGCTTTAAGTTCAACAATGAATGGAGACAATCAAAACATCAATTCCTACTTATGTTTAGTCCATGAATATATGATCTCCTAACACCCTAGACTAAGCAATCAACAGCTCAACCATGAATAGAGAAAACACAGAGATAATAGATAAAAAACATGATGATTAATTGCAGAAATAATAGAATGAGGTTCAAGATTCTTCTCAAGAGTGTAGAGATCCTTCTCCTTTCAATACTACAAATCGCTAGTCTCTCTCTAAAAACATTTATTAAAAGCCGAGTCTCTGATAACAATAATGAGAAAAGATATATTTTGCATGTCTCTAGCGACCCAGAGGAAATGATGAGTCAAGCAAGAAAAATCCCAAAATATTTTGGTAGTTTCCTTAAAAATCTCGAGTAGCAGAGCGGCTCCTCTGTTTAGGATCACCCATCCGACTTCTCTGTCTGGCCGTTGCGCAGAAAAACTCCAATTTGCACTCGTTTCTCCACGTGTCCTTCTTAGAGCCTCTCATGCTACTCCAGACTTGAAATGACTCGGAGATAACTTAAAAGACACTATAAAACCTTGAAAACAAATGAAAAAATATATACAATGTGTCAAAAACACAAGATATCAGTATTTAATATTAACTATTATTATAAATGAATAATGATTTATTTTTGATTGGTAGGATAAAGAAATAAAATTTCTATAATACTTATATATACATAATTCCCATTCATAATTAAATTACTAGACCAGTTAATAAATATAAAATAGCTTAATATATTTATTAATTGTTTTATAAATATAAACTGAAATAATTACATATACATAATAACATACTCCCTCTGTTTCATAATGTTACGTTTTAGAAAAAAATTTGATTTCAAAAAGATACATTTTTTACATTTTCAAGATATATTTAATCAAATAATAATGATTAATTACAACTTCCAAAAAATTTAATTGCATTTATTGGATTCTCAGTCGTTTAGATTTATAGGAAAATGATAATTACAAAAAACTAGGCATTTATTATGTGTTTTATTAATATGTGTCAAAAAGCTAAAATATGCAACAAATTGAAACAGAGAGAGTATATTCATAAATTGTACTCCATCTGTTTAAATATAATCTATTTTTAGAAAAATATTTTGTTTTTTAAAGATACATATTTAATATTTTCAATTCATATAATAAAGGTAATGGTAAACTTTTATGAAATTAATTGTGTTTACTGAATTTTGATTTGATAAAAATTATCGAAAATATATAATCACAAAAAACAATACATTTATTAACATGTTTTCTTAATATATGTGAAAAGTCTAAAACATGGAATATATTGAAACAGAGGGAGTACAACATATTATTGAGTTGTATTATTGTGATGTATGTGTCTTAATTTATTATACAAAATTTGTATATATGCACAAGACTTATATATATAATATAGAGTTTTCTCGAAGTCAGACAGAGAAGTCGATTTGAAATGCAAAAGTAAACCCAAACTTGAATCAAATTCAAAAGTAACTTAAAAGGCTGTTGAAATTACAACCAACCCCTTGTGAACAAACAAAAAAGAGTATTTTTTTTTACGTTTCTAGCCCTCGCAAGTCGTCTGAGACAGTTTTTCTTAAAGATAATTTAAAAATTGTGTAATAAATATCTTGATAAATGAAAAATTGGGGTTATGTAATTAACATATGTCTTAAGAGATATAAATTAAGATATAACAAAAGTCAGTTGTTTTCAGCATATATGAGTGAAAGTAGTGAGTCATGATATTCTTTAGTTTAGGTTTCACCAACATATGTTTTAGTATTGTATGTGTTTCTTAGGGTTAGATTTTCGAAAGCATAAATGTTTTTTTTTGAAAAATTAAAAATGTACCTAAGTGTGTTTATTTCTGTGTATAGTAAACACTATTTAAGTATAATTTTATTTTATAACGTGGTTAGTTAGTTAATTTAGTCAATTTAGTTTAGGATTTAGGGTTTAGGGTCTGGACGACTTATAATTAAGTCGTCTGGTAAATATATTTAATAAGGCAGACGAATTAGTCGGATGTATAGTATCAACAGATGACTTAATTATAAGTCATCCAAACCGGATTTTACCAAATTACTTTTAAACCTAACCGTATTTTTTACCGGACATATATAAGATGTTTTTTTTACTCACTTTTTTTGCGAAATTCAAAAAACCCTAACACCGTTTCTGTCAAAGGTGATTTCGAGGCGATTTCGATCCGATACAAGACCAAGGTAAATCGAAGGCTTCTCTTGCAGATTTATGGGGTTTTATTAGGATGGATGTTGTTTTCCTTTTAGTTTTACCGTTTGGTTTTGTGTTTTCAACGATTTTGTGAAATTTTGGTTTCAAATTAGGGTTTCAAAAATTGGGGATTTCAATCGATTTGTTGTTTAGTTAGGTTGAATGTTGTTTTCCTCTCATTTTACGGTTACGATTTGTTATTACAAGCAATTCGTGGATATTTTTATTTCAAATTAGGGTTTCAAAGATTGGGGATTTCAATCGATTTGTGGTCTAGTTAGGTTGGATGTTGTTTTCCTCTCATTCGTCTGGTCAGCTTTCAAATGTTCTACTAGAAGTTATACAAAAAGGAAGAAGATTCACCCAAGCACACTCCCTTTGCATCGGTGACATTGTCGTGTTCAAAAAGGAAGGAGACATGGTATTTCATGTGACTCCTTTCGGTCCTAGTTTTACTGAGATTCAGTATACACCTCCTCAAGGGGATGATGCTGCGGATGGTGCCTCAACTTCCTAGTCTCTTCCTAAATGATGCTTGTTTGTTTTGCTACTGTCTTATTGTAATCTGCTTCTAGTGGACTTGTAATGGATGACTTCTATGTTGTTGTTCCCTTGTTTCAAAATGTTTTTAAACCTATGACTTGTAATGGATGATCAACTATTATAACTACAACTCCTTTGTCCTCTATGTACAAACCATGGTAACACCATTGTGGATGGTCTTAGTAGACGACTAATAATTAAGTCGTCTGGAAAGTCATCCAGCCGGAAGATTTGTCAGACGACTTAATTATTAGTCGTCTAAGAAGTCTAACACAAATTCTAACACAAATTCTTAAAACATACTCATAAAACCTGGACGACTTAGTAGACGACTAATATTTTAAGTCGTCTGGAAAGTCATCCAGCCGGAAGATTTATCAGACGACTTAATTATTAGTCGTCTAAGAAGTCTAACACAAATTCCAGCACAAATTCTTAAAACATACTCATAAAGCCTGGACGACTTAGTAGACGACTAATATTTTAAGTCGTCTGGAAAGTAATCCAGCCGGAAGATTTGTCAAACGACTTAATTATTAGTCGTCTAATCCCCGTAAGTATTCTATTCAGACGACTTTCAACTAAGTCGTCTGGTATAGTTATTCTTAAAAATAATTTTAAAAATTTGTAAAAAATCTTTAGATTAGTGTAAAATTGAAATCATGTAATTAACACCAGTTTTAAGAGATATAAATTAAGATAGAACAAAATTTAATTATTTTTAACATAGATGAGTGAAAGTAGTGAGTGATGATATTCTTTGGTTTTGGGTTTTCCAACATATGTTGTAGTATTGTATGTGTTTCTTAGGGTCGGATTTTCGAAAGCATAAATGTTTTTTTGTAAAAATTAAAAATTTACCTAAGTGTGTTATTTCTGTGTATAGTAAACGCTATTTAAGTATAATTTGATTTTATAACGTGGTTAGTTAGTTAATTTAGTCAATTTAGTTTAGGGTTTAGGGTTTAGGGTCTAGACGACTTATAATTAAGTCGTCTGGTAAATATATTTAATAAGGCAGACGACTTAGTTGGATGTATAGTATCAACAAGCGACTTAATTATAAGTCGTCCAAACAGGATTTTACCAAATTACTTTTAAACGTAACCGTATTTTTTACCGGACATATATAAGATGTTTTTTTTACTCACTTTTTTCGCGAAATTCAGAAAACCCTAACGTCGTTTCTTTCAAAGGTGATTTCGAGGCGATTTCGATCCGATACAAGACCAAGGTAAATCGAAGGCTTCTCTTGCAGATTTATGAGTTTTTATTAGGATGGATGTTGTTTTCCTTTACTTTTACCGTTTGTTTTTGCGTTTTCAACGATTTCGGAAAATTTTGGTTTCAAATTAGGGTTTCAAAAATTGGGGATTTCAATCGATTTGTTGTTTAGTTAGGTTTGATGTTGTCTTCCTCTCATTTTACGGTTACGATTTGTGATTTCAAGCAATTTGGGGATATTTTTCATTTCAAATTAGGGTTTCAAAGATTGGGGATTTCAATCGATTTGTTGTTTAGTTAGGTTGGATGTTGTTTTCCTCTCATTTTATGGTTACCGTCGTTCTCATCGCGCTTTTTTTTCCACGTCTATTTTTGCAGTTCTATAACCGCTATGTCGAAGGCGACTACATCTTCTCCGAATTTTCAGGTCAGCTTTCAAATGTTCTACTGGAAGTCTTGGTAGACTTATAATTAAGTCGTCTGGAAAGTCTTCCACCTGGAAGAATTTCCAGACGACTTAATATAAGTCTTCCAGACTTATTATTAAAATGTTATACTGGATGGTTGTGTGTTTGAGATGGTTTTCTTTGATTTTTTTGCAGAAAAGAAAGGATATTCCTGAAATCCTCCGTAGGATACATACACTAGGGCAAGAGCCTGTCGCTCAGCATAGCATTTCGTATCATCCGTGTACGAGGTTGTATACTGCTCTAAAGAATGCTCTTAATGATGAAGAATATGAAGAGCTGAAGGAGTCTAAGTTGGGAGTTTTCATCAAGTTCCAAGATCTGAAATTTGAATGGGCTTCAAGGCTGGTTCACTACATACTATGTTTCCAGCTCGAGATAAAGAAGAAGTATGAGCTGTGGAGTCTTGCTAGTCCACAACCTTTGAGGTTTTCACTGTTCGAGTTTGAATACCTCACTGGTCTAAACTGCGAGTACATTGAAGATCTTGAGAGACCAAACTGTCCTATTACAAAGGAGTTGGTTGCTTTCTGGGAGTTGTTGGGAGTTAATGTCGAAGCTTGGCCAACTACTGATCAGATAATAGATGCATTTGGGAGATGCGAAAGGTGGTCTCCGGATGATCGCAAGCGGCTCGGATACATTGAAGGGAGGAAGTTTTCAACACCTACACGGGCTATTCTGGCTAGGCTAGTGATGGATCTAGAACAGTTTGAGAATTATCCATGGGGGAGAGTCGAGTTTAAGGTGTTGATGGACTCTGTGAAAGGAAAAGATATATCTGGTTATTACATCATTGATGGGTTTGTACAAGCTCTCTAGGTCTGGGTGTACACAGCTCTGCCGGAATTGGGTGCTAATTATGGTCATCCCATACCAAACAGACCGTCTCCACCGATACTAGCTTACAAGGGTGGAAAAGGACGAAGATGTTTTAAAGATGCCATTGAAAGACATGTATTTACTTTACTCCAGAAGCAGACGACTTATGATTAAGTCATCTGGAAAGTCTTCCAGCTGGACGACTTAGCAGCCGACTTAAAAATAAGTCGTCTGAAAAGTCTTCCAGCTGGATGACTTAGTAGAGGACTTATCATTAAGTTGTCTGGGAAGACTACCCAGACGACTTAATAATAAGTAGTCTACTAAGTCATCCAGCTGGATGACTTTTCAGATGAATTGTTTTTAAGTCGTTTGCTAAGTCATCTAGTTGGACGACTTTCTAGACGACTTAATCATAAGTTTTTCTGCGAATTCTTTTCTTTCCATCTTTCTTAATCCTTCAAATATCTAAATTTATATCTTCTATTTACTGCAGACTAGTGTTATGAACTTTGTTGAGAAGGGCATTGCTGAAATGCTTCTAAGATGGGACTATGATGCTGATGATCCGGCCGCGGGGAACATAATTAAACTCATGTACATAAAGACACCATGGAAGTGGACCATGGATTGCTGGGAAGTCACCGGTACTTGGGCCATGGGCCAATACAAGGCTGATAGCAAAGAAAAGGAAGAAAGCGATAGTTCTGGTGAAGGAAGAGAGTCCAAGACCTCTTAAGAAAGCTCGTACAGAGCGTATAGAAGAGCTGGTAGATGAAGAGGAAGAGCCAGAGGAAGATGCAGAGGAAGATGCAGAGGAAGAGGCTGAGGTCAGGCCGAAGGTTGGTGGGTTGACCAAAGAGGATATTGAAAGAATCGTGAAGGATTCTTTGAAGGAATACTCGATGCCTTGAGTCAAGGGTTTGGGACGTGCGTTACGGAGATCAAGTATGTGTCTGAAAGGGTGGAAGCTGTGGAGAAGATCCTTGGTGTTACCAAAAAAGGACCTCATAAGCAAGAACAAAAAAAAGAGTAAGGTTCAAACTGAAGGAGATCTTACTGGGGGGGGAATGTGAAAGTTTTAATGGATCGAACGCGGGAAAGAAGAGCTTGCCGAAGGGGGGTAAAGCAACAGATTTGTCCACATGTGCTACTTCCTCGAAAGAGGTGAGTATAGTTCCGAGCCAGGAAAAACCTCTAGAACCAAGCCTTCCATCCAACCTTCCATCCAGCCTTCATCCAAACCCGAGCTTCGAAATCTTGGATAAACAGAAACTCACTATTTCAGATCTAGTGAAGGAGCAAGTTAGATATCAGAAAAAGAGGGAAGTCGCTTTGGCACAAATTAAACGTGCCAAGAGTGAGCGACCAAGGACTCTTGCTGCCTCACAACAATCTCCTTATACAGCAAACAGCACGGCTAAAGTGATCATTCCAAACCCAAAGCAAAAAGTGATCAGTCCAAGCAAAAAGGCCAACATTGCTTCCAAAAAGGCCAACATTGCTTCCAAAAAGGCCAAAGCTCCAGTCTATAATCCATTTGGATCAGTTAACAAGATCAAACTGAAGGAGCTCGCTGATTGGTTGAAAACTGATCCGTAAGTGATTCATAATAGCTTGCTTTTTAGTCTACAAAACTGATTGCAGACTGAACATTTTGTGTTTGCAGTTACTATGACACACCTTTGAAGGATAAACCATGTACAGCACCAATTAAGTGGTATCACATCCTCTGAACCTCCTTATCTTGGCTGCATGACTGTGTAAGTGGTATCTTTTGACTATAATTCCACGTAGACGACTTACCGTTAAGTCATCTTCTAAGTATTCTACGTAGACGACTTATCAGACGACTTACCATTAAGTCGTCTGGTAAGTCTTCTTTGTAGACGACTTACAAGTAAGTCGACTGGTAAGTCTTCTTTGTAGACGATTTACAAGTAAGTCGTCTGATAAGTCGTCTACGTAGAATACTTACAAGACGACTTAATGGTAAGTTGTTTGTTAAGTCGTCTGATATCTTCTGAGTTGTTTTATTTTAAATGCAGCACGTTGATGCTTGGATTTATGTGCTGAGGAAGAGGTACGCTGAACATCCACAAGCGTTCAGGAGCGAGAGGATTTGCTTCGTTGATCATCTCTTTGCTCAGCAATGGAGAGCCAGCTACAACGACTTTAAAGGATCGGAGCCTGCTCCCAACGGTTTGGGAAGAAGACTCCCTGGTGGAGCGTTTAATTATTATGCAGGCATTGTACCATCATTTTGCAAGTCTGAGAAGATGTGGGGGGGGGGGTGGATATTGATGATATCTATGCGCCAGTCGTCTGGGACAACATCGTATCCGTTATCTCCGACGAAGAACTCGAACTGGTAATGGAGCCTTTTCAGCACATGGTTCCTTATATGCTTGTTGAGTGCTCTACCATTTATGAGCTGTGTGACCAATACTCCCTGGAGCCATTCACATTTGAACGTGCAAGCAATGTGCCTCAGGCCCGATATGGTGATTGTGGCGTCTACACTCTAAAATACATTGAATGTCATGTTCTTGGGCTGTCATTTAATACAAAAGACTTTTCTAAGAAAAACACCAGCGTGAAGAATATTAGGGATAAGATGGCTGTGGCTATATATAATGAGCTCACTCTCCTGCATTTGTATGAAAACAAGTATAATTTTGAGGAGATCGGTGCTTATGAAGGCTGATGTTTGCATTATACGTTTGTATATTTGTATTCGAACTTGATTAGGCTGATGTTTAAGATGCTTGTTGTGTTTGTGTTTGTTTATTCGAACTTGGTTGTATGTTGTGTTTGTTGTACAGAAAACTTTCAATTAATTCTTAAAACATACTCATGGTTGTGCAATTTGACAACTTATCTTCTGTATATTAACCTTTTAAAATTGAGTCTTTTTATAATCTTTTGGTTGTGCAATTGACAAAGAAGTTAATACATAGACTAAACACTAGACGACTTAATTATAGGCCGTCTAAACGACTAATCAACACTAGACGACTTAATTATAGGTCGTCTGAACGACTAATCAACACTAGACGACTTAAATTTAATTCGTCCAGAAGACTAGGTAACCATGGACGACTTAACAACACTAGAAGACTTAATTATAGGTCGTCTGGACGACCAATCAACACTAGACGACTTAACTTTAAGTCGTCCAGAAGACTAGGTAACTGTGAACGACTTAAAACACTAGAAGACTTAATTATAGGTCGTCTGGACGACTAATCAACACTAGGTGACTCAAATTTAAGTCGTCCAGACGACCAGGTAACAGTGGAAGACTAAACAACACTAGACGACTTAATTTATAGGTCGTCTGAATGACTAAACAACACTAAACGACAAATTCTAGGTCGTCTGGATGACTAATCAACCTTACATTGTGGTTTCGTATGGCCAGTTTCCTTGGAGTTTGAGAATCTATAAACCCTGTGTTGCTTCCGGGGTTTGCATCCTTTCATCCTAGATAGCTCCAACCAAGATTGCCATCTTGATTTCTTCTGTCTCCCCGGACCACGCTTTACCTCCGGAGGGAAGCATGTGCGTTCCTCAACTTGTTGTCCAGCACAAGGAAATATATTCTCTGAGTATCCTTCAAACAAATACTCCTTTGAGTACACTGGATGTACAAGTGTGGATATATGCAAACCAACAAATGTACCAGCAGCTATAACATGAGAACAAGGTATTTTCTCCACTTGGTAGACACCACAATCACACTTTCCATGTTCCAAATCAACCGCACAGTCCATTTTGCCACCTTTCACAAAGAGTCGCCATCCATCAATTGGTTGGGCCCTCATCGTATCCGATATCTCCTCTCGAACAACAAGCAAGTATTCAACACCCCGACTATGTTGAGTTGGGAGACTCAAAACATCTTCTCTCCTTTTCCAATACCACTTTCCTATCTTCTCCCTTATGAACTCCAGCAGAAACTTAATCGGAAATCCTCTAGCTCGCTTCCGTGCAGAATTAATAGATTCAGCGATGTTGCTTGTTTTTATGTTGTACCTGTCCCCCTGACAATAAAGCCTTGTCCATAGGCTGACGTCGGCATTCACCAAATACGTTGCAAGGTCCGGGTTTGCACTATTTATCTCAGCCATGTACCGGTTAAAAACTGAAACCGTATGAGCATAAGCAACACCTTTCACCAAGTACAAGAGATGTTTCCCTTTATATTTTTTGACAATGTTATCTTGAAGGTGATAATAACATATTCCTCTCACTGCCCAAGAAAACACCTTATCACACGCACTTTTAATGGCCGTATGCCGGTCGGAGACTATCACCAGAGGCTGGTCATCAGATATACAAGTAGCCAACTTTGTGAAAAACCATTCCCAAGAAGGGTCATCTTCAGCATCTACGATCCCAAAAGCCAATGGAAATATCTGAAAATTCCCATCTTGTGCGGCTGCAAGCAACATAGTACCCTCATACTTCCCACTTAGGTGAGTCCCATCCACCACAATGACTCTTCTCTGATACTTAAAACCTTTGATAGAAGCTCCAAAAGAGAAAAATAGATACTTAAATCTATTTATAGCTGTGACAGAATCCGGATTTGCTAAGGAGATTTGCTCGAGATATGATGGCAGATGCGAATACCCATCTTCTGCTGTTCCTCTCACCAATTTTTGTGCATATAACAGTGCCCTGTATGAAGTGGTGTAATCAAGCTCCATGCCAAACATGTTCTTCATTGCATCTTTGATATGCTGCGGAGTCAACCCATCAATGATTCCAACACGATCAATGAAAAGTGATATCACTCATATGTTTAACCCTAAGTGAATTACTCTCTCAAATAAGAGGTTCAGTTGTAGTACTTAGGGATCGAATCCACAGGGAACTAAGGAATACAATAGATATAATCTAAATGATTATGCTAGGTTGAAAAGGTTTTAAAATAGTAAAGTTGCAGTTTATAAGCAATGATGAGTTGCTTAAGAGAATGGATTTAGGTTTGAAACAATAAAAGAAAGTAGTTAGATTTAAGGTTGCTATTCAGATAATCAAGATTATAATGCTATAGATGTTTTAATGAATTGCTTGCAAGATATATGAGAACTTCGATTCTTAGATAGATCTAATAGCAGCCGCTAAATAGACACATCCATTGATCCTATTGCCAGCAATATCGACCGATGTTTTGACAGCGATATCGGACGATATGGGTTGCTGTCGATCGATGACTCTATAGGAGTATCGATCAATATAGCATAAGATCGAATCAAAACTGTGTTCACCAAGATCATAGACCGGCTCTCGCATAGCCCTAGAGGATCTAAGCTTATGCCAAATGATTTCAGGACAATGATAAACAGGTTAAATCACATCCATGATCATACTCTAGGTAGCTACTCTAGAGTAAGCATTAGGGTTCATTTGGATAATGAATATCAACAATTCAACATTCCATAGTTGGGGCTAATCCCTCATAACTATTTGAACCCTAAATCTAACAAAGAGATCTACTCAGACATAACTGAGAGATTCATGACAACTAGGTAATAATAGAAACTCATAGATCAGAGGATTGAACTTTTGGTTCTTGAAACAACAGATATCTTTGTGTGTTTCCTCTAGATCTAGAATTCTATAACCTTTAAAATTTAAGATGAAAAGAAATACTTTATAGAATAAAACAAAGTAACAAAAAAAGTGTGCAAAGCTTTTCAAGTACAAAAGGTATCAAAAGGTATTAGAAACATAAAAAGCATGTAAAAACACACCTTGCCAAACACAAAGACAAAAAATTTAAATAAGAGTTCCATTAGGTTAAAAACTCGTCAGGGGCATTTTTGTAATATTGGGAAGACTTGGGCTTCAAGTCGGCCAAGTTGAACTTGTTATCCACGCATCATATCGATCGATGGTACATGGTGTACATCGATTGATGGAGTATCTTAACTTCATCTTCGATAGAAGCGTCATCGATTGATTACACAGAGTGTGTATCGATCGATATGTGTCCTCATTATCTGATCTTCATAGTCATCTTGGAAAACTCTCCTTTAAGCTCCAAAAGGGCACCTAAATCATCATTTTACTCCAAAGTGCTTCCGAACTTGAAAACATACCTAATAGACTCCAAAACATATATAAAACTCATAAAAACATATCAAAACCATGGCTAAAAGAGGGTCAAAATCATGGTCTATCAAAAAGCCTACCAACATACTTCGGACTACAATGTCTCCGCTGAGCGATTCGGTCTCCCACTGAGCATGTATGTGTTTCCACATATTTTGTTACCCAAAACGTGTTTGTCCCATGTTTCACACTCACTCTTATCTTCCATCCACAACCACTAACCCGACATGTTTCCACAAGGAGAGTTTTTGTTGACTTGTAGATTCTGAAGGAGAACTTACGCCTCACTGCTGTCAACCGCAGCTCTGAAAGAAGTGCATCCTTGCTAACAAAACTCTTGTTGACATATATACCGTTACCATTCGATCGTCCTCCTTCAATAGCATATGTATCTTTGAAATCTTCAAAAACCACATCATCATCTTCTTCCTCTTCCTCATCCTCATCTCTAACCTTTCCATAAACACTATAATCCTCACCATTCTCGTCCCCTTCAGCAACATTAGAGCAAACAGAGATTTTCAGCATCCTCCTCCTTATCAACCTCTTCCCCATCATGATTTTCATCTTCAACCAACTCATTATCACCTTCATCTTTAAAACATTCATCAGCTTCATCATCTTCAAACCATTCATCAGCTTCTTCCCTTTCCTCTGAAACCGTTCCCACCTTGCTACGGCTTGATACACAAAGACATACTCTATGAATTTTGAGTATCTCGAGCAAGTTACGAACTTGTCTATCACTTGTAACATGAATGGGAGGGGTGTCTGGAGCCATCATCATTTCTGCTGGTAATGAGTATCTAATCTCCACAGTAACTGTGCTCATGTCCAGGTTATAATCTTCTTGTGCCATTGCAACAAGTTCAGCATGTGTTGAATCTTCATTCAATAAAAACATTAAATAAAAACAATCTTGCTCCTTTGAGATCATCAACCACAAAATCCCAACGGCAATCTTTCAACAACCATTCTCCATACACTGCATGTAACTGACGAATCATCTGCAAAAAATCAAAATAAAACACATTAGTAAACATAGAGAATTTCATGAAAGATTACTAAACATCGACGCAGACGACATACCAGTAAGTCGTCCATTGAGGTAATTTTTGCAATTAAAATTTAAATGGGACGACTTAATTCTAAGTCGTCCAAAGCTGTTTGTTAAAAAAAGAATACCGGATGACTTATAATTAAGTCGTCTAGATAAAACGGGCTACTTTTGCATTTGACCGAATTGTGTCAGATATTTGACTTTTTCTGGACGACTTAAAATTAAGTCGTCTCTGGGAAAGTTTAAATATCAATATTTTATTAGATATAGACGACTTACGGATAAGTCGTCTCAGGTTAGTTTTGCAATTCAAAAATAAAACTTAAATTTTGTAACTTCTCCCAGACGACTTAATTGGAAGTCGTCTGATCAGATGACTTATTTTAAAGTCGTCCAGGATAAGCAAGGTTTGACCAGAAAACTCGGAAAATATTCTGGTTGACTTTGCTTATCCTGGACGACTTTAATATAAGTCGTCTGAACGGCCGACTTTCAATTAAGTCGTCTGGAGAAGTTAAAAATTTAAGTTTTATTTTTGAATTGCAAAACTAACCTAAGACGACTTATCCGTAAGTCGTCTAGATTTAATAAAATATTGAAATTTTAACTTTCCCATAGACGACTTAATTGTAAGTCGTCAAGAAAAAGTCAAATATCTGACACAATTCGGTTAAATGAAAAAGTAGCCTGTTTTACCTTGACGACTTAATTATAAGTCCTCTTGTGTTTTTTTTTTCTTTTTAACAAACAAAGCTGGACGACTTACAAGTTAGTCGTCAATTTGACCAGAAGACTTATCCGTAAGTTTTCTACATCCAGATGACTTACAGGTAAGTCTTCTATGCGAACAGATCTGGAAAAAAAAATCAATTTCATACCTTAAACTAGATGAGATGACTTCCTTTGCACACAGAGTCTTCTCCAACAACCCAGAACATCAAACGAAAGTAACCCACCAAGAATTGTATTCTTAAATGGCTCTATCAACCATAAATAATTTGCTATCAAAAGCTTGGGTTTTTGGTATGAATATGGAGACAAATTGAAGGAGATGCTGTTTTTAGTTCATAACAATTGAGAAAGAGAGTATGAGTATCGATTTTAAGTGCATTAAAAGCTTCAAACCTTGGTTGTACAAGGTTGTTGGGTTGTAGAAGGTTGTTGGGAGTATTCATGGCAATAGAATGTTGTAAATACTTGAAGATGATGAGGTTGAGAGTAAAAATGCCATTTTCGAAAAAAAATTACAAAAAAATTTAATGGCATTTTCGTAAATAAAATGAAGATGTGGGGTGAATAGGACAAAAACAAGATGAGTCAAAAGAAGAAGTTAGTTTTGTGTTTGATTTGTAGTTTTGAGTAAATTTTGCAAAAACCCCTATGATATATATATATATATATATATATATATATAAATCATCAAATCTTTATCACAATATGATATATAATATATTTCGGTTTTGATTTCACATATTTCACTGATTTATTTAGAAACAATCATACTAGCTAGTATTGTTCTAAATAATGGATCACATTAGGGTTTCTTTTCTTCTTCGTAACCATGTTTTCATTAATTTTTAATGGAACACATTAGTAATTTGCATATTAGTATTTTGCATATTTGTTTTGTATATGAATACATTTTTTTCTATATGGCACACAGGGGCGGATCCACGTGTTGGATCACTTGTCACCACAAAAATAATATATTTAATTTCTTTTTTAAATTATATTTATTAGTTTATTGTTGAAATATGGTTGAAATGGGTCGAATGAACCCCTAAACATGGGTTCAACTCCCTTCCATAACACTTTTAATTTTATATTTCCCCTCAAAAAAAATATTCCGAATTCGTCTCTATAGACACGTACCCTTCTACATATCTGATTACAGTCAGAGTTATTCTTGCACACCTCCTTTCATGCCAAGATCTGAGTACAAGTGAGAATTAATATGTTACTAGGTGGTTACCGGCGCCCTGCGCAAAATGAATGCACTAAAAGAAATTACATCTTTAAATCTATAGATATTACTCCTTCCATTCATATTAAGTGTCATTGTAGAGAATTTTTTTTTTTACATTGTTTTTGACTTTAAATACAAAATTTATTAATTTTATATTGTAATTTATTTTTCTACTAGTCGAAAATTTATTAGACATATAGATAATTGTGTTTTTATACTGAAAGTATGAAAAAATAATTATTTTTTAGCATGCGTGTGCAAAACTAAAATGACACTTAATATGGAAACATAGCGAGTAAAAAGGTAGAAATCATAGTCACAAAAATTATATACTATATAGTGAAAGGTATAAAGAAATTGTTTATGTTTATATAGGGTAAACTTTGATTTTCTTAAAATTTGTATTATTCGTTAGATGTAACTAAATATAGTTCATGAAACACAAATCTATAAGTGTAAGCAATGACTTATATAAAATTAGTCGTGAATTTAAAATAGAAAAAAGATTTATTGCTTTAATTTATGAATATAAAATAAAACGAAACATAAGCAATAGAATAATAAGATACCCAATGAACAAATTTTATGGAAAAAAAAACTGAGATAAATTAAAAGTGCTTATTAGTATCTTCGAAATTCTTCATTTGCAGTCCTATTAATAGTAATAAGAAAGGATTTGGAAAAGTACTTTTGCATCTACGAAAACTATTTCAATGACCTCTCCACCAGCAGCCAACTATTGCCTCCAATATTTTATGATTTTCACTTTAATCTTCCACATAAATTTCTTTGGATTCAAGTCAGAGATGAAATTCATAGCACTCATTTTATTGGCTTGTTTTGTTGCTTGTAGGTTGTGATACGTTAGATAAATGTTTAGTATGATATATATAGTCATAACTTAGGTCCACAAAAGGTGATTCCATACAAATCTCCCATCGCCATAATACAATCATAAAATCCCTAAATTTTTGTTTTTAGTTGACACTATAAATTGTGTTAAATATAACTTTATGTTCCTAAAATTTTACTTCCAAAGAACTTGTATTAATTATGGTCAAATGTTAAATCAGCAAAATGAATCAAGTAAATCAAGTAAAAATAGAAAACATGCATGATTGATCCCCCATTAATTTACTTGCATGATATTGTTTTTTTTTATTCAAAGACATGATTAGAACACACCATTTGTTTAAATTATAGGATTGATTACCATTTATTTGCTTGAATGATACAAGATTAGTTAGTTATATATATATATATATGAATGAACATGAATGATATAAGATTTAGTTATTTGTATATTATAAGAAAAAACATGAATTTATAGAAAAATATGTAGTTATATGTATATAAAGCAAAGATCGAACCATATAAGAGAAAAACATAGTCAATAATTTCACATCGTAGATTGCTTAGTTGCCATTTTTTTTTGTCAACAACATAAACAGACTCATGTGTATATTAGATGTGCATATATTAAATCATATTTTGATTGTAAATGCTGATTGGACCCTACTCTCTACGAAATACTAATGAACTAAGCTAACACCCGCGCCTTGCGCGGAATGAGATTAATATTACCAATAGTATTAGTTAATTATTTAATTTGTTTAGTTTTTGTATTTTTTGTAATTTTAGCTTATTTTGTTTATTTATCATTTTAATAATTTGACTAATGATTAATTACTACTTTTAATAAATAATTAGATTTATTAATATATAATTATTTATAAATTATAAATTAATTAATATATACTCAACCATAAAATAAAAACAAAATTATTTGATGACTATCGTTCTATAAAAATAGTTTATGCTGTGTTATTCAAAAAAAAATATATTACAACTTTAAGGTTACTCCTATAAATTGCTTCCCTTTTAATAATAAAGAGATTCTTTAAGTTTCCTAGTTTTGAACAAGTTAACGTTAGCATTCAGAATAAAAATGTCACAAATTCCCATAACTTATTCATCGTTTAATTATGGTTATTGTTCTAAGTTTCCTAATTTTGAGTAATTTATTTTTCGTTGACTAAAATGGACTTAAATTTGTGTCTTTTTAAAAATTAAAACATTCAAAGTAAGCTTAAATTGTTATACTTGTAAGCACTCATGAAAAATCACACATCCCCTAAAGTTGTAAATATATTACAACTTTAAGGTTACTCCTATAACTTGCTTCCTTTTAATAATAAAGGGATTCTTTAAGTTTCCTAGTTTTGAACAAGTTAACGTTAGCATTTAGAATAAAAATGTCACAAATTCCCATAACTTATTCATCGTTTAATTATGGTTATTGTTCTAAGTTTCCTAATTTTGAGTAATTTATTTTTTTGTTGACTAAAATGTACTTAAATTTGTGTCTTTTTAAAAATTAAAACATTCAAAGTAAGCTTAAATTGTTATACTTGTAAGCACTCATGAAAAATCACACATCCCCTATATATTAATTGAGAATCATTTAAAAAGTTGTAAACTTAAGTTTATAAAAATTAAAAATAACCTCAATCCTATGTGGTATAGCTCTTTGGCTTCTATTTCATATCTCAAAGATTCTAGAGCATGTAATATAATGTATAGTTTAAAAATTATACTCTCTAGCAATATAATATATTTTAGGCTATAGTTGGTCGCATATATATTGTTTCGCATGCTTTCCTTAAATAAAACCTATGTAATTACCTAATGTGATTAAAATATATATATATATGAAATTTAGTGATTTTAAACAATAAAGATTTGATAACAATGTGTATAATTTTTCTCATTTTGCTTATTTCTTTATTATTAAAATAAATTACACAATTACATTTAATCATATAATAAAAATCTAGATTTTTGTTGTGTATGTTGTATTTCGAATTTTTCAAAATGAGTATAAATTACTAAAACTGTTAAAAGTCTCACATAAACTTTTAGGATCAAGGTTTTATTTTTTTCTATATTAAAATATAATGATTATAAGACGATATGAAGAAATAATTTTAGTTTATATATATTTCATATCGTTTTAATTAAACTATACATCATATGAAAATACATACTTATATTTTGATATTTGCCTTGAACATATATTAAAAAGTTAATATTTAATTTTGAAATATGTCATTGTTTTTTTTAAAAATGATTATAAATTATTGAAACTAATAAACATCTCACATTAAAAAAAATTCCTTGGTGTAAAGTTTTGTTACACAAATATGCAAATAATCATAAAATCATATGAGTAGAAACCTCATTTAATAACTATCTATATTAAAGGTGTGCTATATTACTATGTTTATATCATTTAAATTTAATTATATATCATATACAATATATAAGATTGATTATTTTAATTTATTTACTCTAATTGCGAATAAACAAGAGGGATAGTTAAATTTATATGCATACGCCAATTTATTACATAATAGTAACTGATTTCTTAGTTATTTAATATATAAATTTATTCTTTTATTATTTTATAATATGCAGAAAAATATAAAATACTTATTGTGCATAAAATACATATCCTAACCTAAGTATGTATCTCTTTAATTATTTTAAATCTTAAGTATTTTCTAAATCCTAGGTAAAAACAAACAAACGATGAGAATAAACTTCAAAATAATTATTTATATCGAGTAATAACCAAAATATAAAAAAACACAACAAGAGAAAAATTGAAGATAAATAAGATTGACACGTGAACGTAAACATTTCATAACCATAATTAATTTTTAAATTGTTAAATCATGATATAAAACTGAGTTAATTTGTTAATTTTTAATTTCTTTAATTTTTTAAATCATTATGGTTATGTTAAATCATGACCATAATCAATTTTAAATTGTTTATTTGTATTTGAAAAAGTGAAAATATTGTTTTTAAAAATAATTTAAAATTTAACTTAATTTTATATAAAATTATTTAAAAAATAGTAATTTGTAAAAATATAATTTTCTAATATTATTAGACAAATAAATAAATTATATTAATTTTTTTTTGAAACTTTCTATATTTTAAATTCAAATATTTTACCAATTGTTTCTTAAAAAAACATTAGAGAACGTGCTAATACTCTACCAATTAAGCCCAATGACACTCAATTTATTTTTCATTACAATCATTTCTGATCCTATGTATAGATAATTATATAAAAAATCCAAAATTCTAAAATTTCAAATACATATAAAAACAATCATCTGTAAATTTTAAATTTGTCAATACTAAAATTTTATATTTAAATTATATATATTCACCATGCGCGCGCAGCTCTTATCCTAGTTATGTTATATCAGTCCATATGAAAAGTTAATGTTGCACATTGATGTATGTTTAGAATCATTCATAATATAATGCAAGAAAACCATGACATCGTGCTTAATAATTTTGCGACTTCTTTGATTTTATATGTTATACATAACACATTTTAATAATTCAATATTAAGATCTTGATAAGCTTTCACGGAATATCTTCTGTATGTTATAAGTTTTATCATTGTTAGTGTATACAACATGAGATGCATGCATTTTATGTTCTTGTGTATATACGTAAGATAAATGATATATATTATGTTATAGCTAAACCATATAACACTATATCCATACACGCACATATCTACTATAATTAAAAGCTCAAGAGTCTATGAGATATGTCACATCAGCTAATTTAATCAATCAATAGGGGTTACATTTTCTGCCACGTCACTGCCATGTGGAATTGTTCAGGTTAATAATATGCTGATTCGTATAGGAAAACAACAAAGATTAGGTAGAAAATTTGGTAAAACACAGCTCCTAAACCCTAAAAAATCTGGGTTCGACTCCCACCAGTGACATTTTAATTTTTCTAACCCCACTAATATCCAATCTTGGGACCCCCCCTACATCTGTTGACCCAAAAAATAGAAAGAAAGGGACACGATTAAGATTAAATCCACCTAGAAAACATAAATCACCATTACATTTTCTTATGTTTTATATCGTTCATTTCGTTTGGTTATGCACTATAAGTTAGAACTTTATCTATTTTTAATTAAACTCAACGTGGTGGGTGGTGTTTAACCTATCAATATACATGTCTACCAGTAAACGCAATATAGGCATTGAAGAACTCACTTCCTCTGCATATTAAAATGTGTTACAAATATAATTTGAGATGTTAAAACTATTCATCAAAAACTATTTATACAACTTCTGAGCTAATAGTGAGTAATGAAACATTATATATACATACACTCACAAAAGACCAGGAAAATAGAAATTCACAAAAAAAAACCTTTAAGAGGAAGACATGACATGGTTAGAGAAAGCATGAGGACTTTGGTTTGGGCTCCCAGAGGTCTACAAAACGACTCCAAAAAAAGTAAGTTAGAGTAAGTTTCTTATTAGACACTACACTAATTTGTTGATATCATGTTAGGAAAATTTTAACTAAATAGACTCTTTTTTTTCTCTGCGAACTCCTAACTAAATTATCGAAAATAATAAGTCTATGAGCTATGCCACATCAGCCAATTTAATCAGCCAATAGGGGCTATATTTTCTGCCACGTCACTGCCATGTGGGATTTTTCAGGTCAATAATATGCTGATTCGTATAGGAAAACAACAAAGATTAGGTAGCAAAGTTGGTAAAACATAGCTCCTAAACCCTAAAAAATCTGGGTTCGACTCCCACCAGTGACATTTTAATTTTTGTGACCCCACTAATATCCAATCTTGGGACCGTCCCTACATCTGTTGTATCAGAAGGAGGGCGTTCAGCATCAAACAATCAGATTGTTGACCTAAAAAATGGAAAGAAAGGGACACAATGAAGATTAGAGCCTAGAAAACATAAATCACCATTACATTTCCTTATGTTTTATGTCGTTCTTTTCGTTTGGTTATGCACTATAATTTAAAACTTTATCTATTTTTAATTAAACTCAACGTGGTGGGTGGTGTTTAACCTATCAATATACATGTCTTCCTTTAAGCTCAAATTAAGTAAACGCAATATAGGCATTGAAGAACTCACTTCCTCTGCATGTTAAAATGTGTTAAAAAAAATATAATTTGAGATGTTAAAACTATTCATCAAAAACTATTTATACAACTTCTGAGCTAATAGTGAGTAATGAAACATTATATATACATACACTCACAAAAGACCTGGAGAATAAAAATTCACAAAAAAAAACCTTTAAGAGGAAGACATGACATGGTTAGAGAAAGCATGAGGACGTTGGTTTGGGACTCCCAGAGGTCCACAAAATGACTCCAAAAAAAAAAGAAAAATGTTAAGTTAGAGTAAATATCTTATTAGACACTACACTAATTTGCTGATATTTTGTTAGGAAGCTTTTAACTAAATAGACATATTTTTTTTCTCTGCGAACTCCTAACTAAAAATTATCGAAAATGTGTCAAAACAGACTATGGTGTTCGGCTGTTGTCTTCTATCTAATGACTTTATGTGGATCAGGACCAATAAGTTTGGTTCCAGTGTGTTTACAGAAGATAATACACAAAAAAACAGAATTATTTTGAATTAAATTTAAAATAACTCCAGACGAACAAAATTTGCCTTTAAGCTTTACTGGAATCTGAAACTGAAATTTTAAAAATGTTTTTGGATTAATTTTCTGACACTTCTTATATAGAGGCATATTATACTAACATGGTATATTATTCTCTTTAGTTGAAATCTATTTAAGTTTGCCAAGAGGATTTCACAAAGTTAGGACCAGTGTGCACTTAAATATATAATTATATGATCTTTACTTGGCTGACATATTAATAGATAAAACTAGGGGTGGCATGGATCGAATACTACCATAATTTTAATTATTGGCGGTTTGCTTTGTATTTTATGGATATTTAATTTTTCGATGTGCTTTGTTTCGAAAAATTACGAATATTATGGATATTTCATCCACTTTGTTCAATATAAATATTTTTTTTAAAAAAATTATACAAGTTTGTTTCCAAAAATATATTTTACATAACAAAGATTAGTGAAATTATATGTCTCACAAATTTTTAGGATTAGTTAATTTTAAATAAAAAATAAAATTTTAAGAAAATTATAGTTTTATAAAGATTTTATCTTCTTTTCTTAAGTTAATAATTTTATATGTAATTTTATAAATATATTAAACTAAATTATATATTAAAATAATAATTATATAAATTATGCATTTAAATTTCTATATTTAATTTTATATATACACTTATTTTTATAAAAATTAGAACGGATCAGATATCCGATTCTAATTTATTAGTATTTGTGATTTACTTTGTTTTAATGGATACTGAATTTTAATATTTCCTTTGCTTCGAAAATTTACGGATATCCGGAATTTTCAAATCAAAATAGTCGATTCAAACTTTATGGATAAAATGTCCAACCCTAAAGAAACTGTTAAGAAGATTTCAAACACCCAAAAACTGATAAAACATAATTGTTTCATTATTTTTTTTGTGGAAACAAATCATAATTGCTTAGACTAGGAAATAAACTAAAACTACATAACCAAAGGCACCACATTGTTAATATACAGTCGTCAAGGCAACCAAAACAAAAACATCATAAATGTTTCAAATAAACCAAACAGTCTTAAGAAAATGCATTTGTCAATAACACAAATAGTAAATAGTTAGTGATATAACAAGTGTTAGAGCACCTCCAATGGAGATTCTTCCCATTTAAATTTTAAAAATATGTATTATGTATATATTATATATGTATAAATATTTTTGGAATCCTATAGAAGAATTCCCTTTGGAGGTGGTTTTAGGATCACAAACGAAAGGTCCAAAAAAATTGAATCAATTAGTAGTTATGTATCTTTTTGTTTTCTAACTTTTAAGGATATACAAAACTAACTTATGCAATTCACTATGATTCATTTAAATGTTAGATTTTCTTTGACTATGTCGAAGTGAAATAAAATAATAAGAATACATACATATATATATATATATATAGATATATTACATTTTCTGAATTATTTTTGCTAGTTTTATATTCCCCAAAAATAGAGAATAATGAAGGTTACTGTCCTTTAATTCAAACTAAAAATGTTTAGTACAATCTAAGACTATTTATTATTTTTTTGTTCAATTTATAATGATTTAAAGCTTCATAAAATTAAATAAATAAATATATAATAGTTTTGACTATAACTTTCCACCCGTAGGACGGACCAAAACCCCTAAAATGAGTGCATGCTTATCAAGGATTGAATGGTTCTGTCCAGTTTAAGTTTCTACTTTTTCTCAGTTTAGTTTCCTTTCAGTTTGCATATTTTAGAGTTCTTTCCCTTTCCAAACATTTTATCTATATAATTTCACCATTTATGAATGGTAATTGCTTATTGTTATGATCTTCAAACCACTCTTGTGCCTCTGATATGTGTTAATTATTCCTCTTTAAATATTTAGGAACTGATATCATATAATCCTTACTGCACCTATGAATTGTTAAAAATTGTTAGTTTTTTTAACTATTACATATATTACATTGTTCATTACTGATATCATATAGTTCCATTAGACCCAACCAAATTCAACTCCTTAAAACTATTTTCCTCAAAAAGAATAATACTGTTATTTGAATGATTATTTATTTTCAACTTTATAAAGGAGGAGTTTAAATGCATATATATACTACTAATGCATAGAATATTATACAACTTAAGCCTACAAACTTATATAGAACATTATACAACTTATGCCTTCCCTGGCAATTGGTTACAAAAAAAATTAAACTCTAACTATTTCATAGAACATTATACAACTTATGCCTACAAGCTTATAAATATTTTTTGATATTGAATTTCAATAGTTCGGAAATTGTATTCTCCAAAACCATCACATAAAATAAAATTAAAATCCAAATAATTGAAATAAAGTAGTTACCCTGAATATAAAAGCTATATACAAAAATAAAAACTATAAAATAAGATTAAAAAAAACTGAAGTTTATGGAAAATAACCCGGGCATAGTCCGGGAAAATCTCTAGTTTGGTTAATATACGCAACATTATTGGTGTAACAGTTCCTAACATTTTTTTATTTCTTTTCATTCCCATTAATGATAATTAAAAATTGTATTATTTTTTTGACATGGGATTTTTAACCAAAATTTTTTAATGGTAGCTAATATTAACAAATCCCGAGATTTTTCCATTTGAAATCTATAACAATAATATAATATTTTGTTTTTCATTTTTTTGTTTCTTATCTTGTTAGAAAAATCATTTTAAACATATAACATGTTCGATGATATATGTAATAATATATGTTTTAAGATTTACAGCTAGTGTTTGATGTGATATGATGATTTCTACATATAACATGTTTGATGATATACGTATTGATAATATATGTTGTAAGATATAGAGTTTAATTGTATCGATATGAGTTATATCGAGAACTATGTTTGATGTTGTTCTTTTGAATAAATATTAGTTTTTAATTAAATACTTATATATAATAGTTTATGTTTACGTTTGGTGGGTTCAGTTATTGCCACATTCAAATCTTCGTTTATATAATGATAGTTTACGTGTTGTGATTTACATAGTTTAGTACGTGGATATACTTTAGTTTAGATTATATTGAGTGTAACTGTTCTAACTAAATTATAGTAACATACATTAAATGAAATTGTTTTTTTTGTTTAATTAAAAAAAAACCTTAAATAAAAACATAGCTTATAAACATTCCAGTGGTAGGAATCTGTAAATACTTGGACGGGTAGACCCTAATAAAATTTTCTCAATTTTTTTTTGTTTGGAAAATAAATGATTTAATAAAAACTATACCTTTAAAATATTTCAGTGGCATGGATCTGTAAATACTGTTGAAATAGAAGTGATCTTTAAAGAAAAGGCCTTGAATTTTAATAGTATAGATGAGTTTAATCATGATATATAATACTGATTAACAAAAGACTAGTCTGAATTTTTTCTACATGCTGAAAACAGTAGAAGACGATAACACAAAACATATGCTTTATTCCTTTTGTTGAATATTTTGTGGTTTGACTAGTGTGTGTGACTTAAGTAGAAAATTTGGAGACTATATAGTTTTCAAAGATAATTTGTTTTCTTTACCATGAGGAAATGTAATTTGAAAATAATTTTTAGTCAGATTACTTTTCTTTTCAATGTTTTACTAGTCATCGTTTGCACTAATGGTTGGTGAGTATTGTACATAATGTGTTTTTCTCATAAATAAATTTATAATTTTTTGATGTATAAAAATAAAATTATAACTAAAGAAGTATCAATCTTTTATGTAACATAATGTTAATACATAAATCTTTGTATTATGAAAAAGTGTAAAAATATACCCAAGATGAAGCCGCAATCGCATGAAGCCATCAACGTTGCAATTTAGGATTTTATCTCGGTATTGTGGCTTCTTGTCTTTCCCTATAAGAACGTTTTCTTATAACATCGGAATATTCTTTTTTCTCTTGAGGCAAAATATACTTTTCCAGAATTAATTGGAACATCAATTTTTTTTTGAAATAAATAATATTAGAGAAAATTTTCTAATCTAATCAAATAACCAAATTTCTAATCTAATCAAATAATCAAATAACCAAATTTCTAATCTAATCAAATAACTAAATTTTCCAAATAACAAAAAAAAAAAAAAATTCTCTCCCAGAGACCTGGCTTCCTAGGTGTTGAAAACTACCTTGATTTTTTTACCCCTGGTTTTCTTAAACCTGGTTTATTTTCTCTTTTTTTTTCTTCACTTTATTTCTTCTTTCATGTTAGTAGAAAAAACAGAACTCTTATGACTTTCTCATCCACCCAGTTTATTAGCTTCTTTTAATAAATTTTTGAATCTTGAAACCACCAACAACCCCTGAGAGGGGCCTCACCGGAGGCGGTGGTGGGGAGTCTATACCAACACCATGAAAAGCAACTCCATCTACACTCCTGCTCTAAGTCCTGGGATGGAAATTTTCCTCTCACACAAGTAGAAAGGTGGTTAGGGTCGACTTGAATTCCCTTGGACTGTGTTTTGAGAATAGGAGTTACTCATATTGTGGTATCAATTTCTTAAATGGTTTTAGTTTTCTTGAGTGGAGAGTCGACGGTTACTCCTCAAAACTCATCATTTCCAACACTGATATTTTTATTTCACACGAGAGACTTTTGTCTTCTAGTAAGCATCACCATGGCGAGACGACTTACTGCAGCAGAGAAGGGCAAAACTATTGTCACGGGTGCAAAGAATCTATGAGGATGAGGATACGAGCTCCAGAATTTGACCCAGCAGAGTTGATAAAAGAGAACTATCTTACACTGATTGGACGTCTAACAAATCCAAAGGAACAAAAAATGAGCTATGTCTTGGATTACTTACTGAAGAAATGGAACCTTGCAAGTTACATCATGGTATCTGACTTGGGAAATAATTGCTTCCAATTCCGCTTTAACAGAGAAGAATACCTTCTGGCTATCCTTAGCAACAGACCTTACCAGTATGGGAGATGGATGATAATTGTTCAAAGATGGGAACCTATTATTTCACCTACTTTCCCGTCAAAGATTCTGTTTCGGATAACTCTCAAGGGCCTCCCACTCCATTTCTGGCATGAACTAGGAGAGCTAGATGACTATGAAGTCTCCCAAGAAGCAGCAAGAATATGCCTCATAGTGGATGGGTTCAAGCCATTGGTCATGGAGACTATCATGGAGTTCGCCACAGGCGAAGAAAGCCTCCTCACCTTCGAGTATGATAAACTAGGCAACTACTATACACTCTGCCTGAGATTAATCCACCTTCAGTCACATTGTCCTCACCATACAGAGATGGTGGAGGCTCCTGCAGAAAAAAATGAGGTGATAGCTCCTGATAAGGAATCAGAGGCGCAAAACAGCAACTGGAATAAACCAAGTATGTCCAGAAATGAAGGACCCACAAGCTACCAAGATCAACACTACCACCAAAGACTTGATAGACATGGGAGACCTCTCGGTGAAATAATCTCTTCTTACAATTCTCAAGCGGTAAGACCGAGGAATAAGATCGCTCAACAGTAGAACCTACACGTTATGATAGAGCTCAAAATACTCGCGGAAATCTTGAGAGGGCTGATCGTCACTTTGAACACTCCTTTTATGAGAGACAAAAGATGACACATTCGAGGAGGACTGCAAGAAAATCTCAAGAAAATAATCCACCTAATCTGCAGTGGAGAGCAAAGACATCCACCAGGGAACAAAGCCCACGGCTCCCACCACAACAGGTCATTCAGGAACCTCCCCGTGATACGCTTATAAGAAATCTAGAGGAACACGATTTCCAGACAGCCTAACCTCCACAGGCGGTTGAGAAGGTTATGGAAGACCTTAGAGAAGTCACTATTCAGTATATGAACTGTGCAGATCCGACAGAAAGTGCGGCTAGAAGACAAAGGGTCCTTAAGAGCGAGATGAATGGACTCGTGAAAGAAACATCAGCCATATAATCCTCCAAAACACGCCATCTTTAGCCATAGAAAATCAGAAAAAATACGGTCATTACAACGGAACAAGTAATGGCAAATACAGAACCGACAACAACCCTAACTACTAAGGGAAGGAAAATAGGGGACCCCCGAAGAATCAGCAACATGGTACGACCACTACAATAAGTCAGGAAGCCCGTGGGAACCAGAGGAATAGTCCTCAGAATATTTTTGGTTCGGCAACAAAAATACTTACCTTGGCAAGAACTACTGCGATAGGTACAAGAAAATCGCAATCTAGAGGACAAAACTAGATCATATTCTTCGAATGCACCTCCAATCGCACTTATCCCAGAAAGCAGAAGACAGCAGAAGGATTTTCCTCTGCTAAAACTTGCTCTTCCTTAGCGGTACTGGCTTGGAACTGTTGTGGGTGGGGAATCCCGAAACAGTTTAACGTTTGAAGGAGATTAATCAACAAGCTTCATTGGATATCATATTCCTCATGGAAATGAAGAATCAAAACCAGTTCGTTCTACAACAATTGGACTATTTAAGTCTCCACCATCATGTCCTCATTCTCCCATCTCGCCCAAATAGCGGAGGTCTAGCTCTTTTTTGGAAGCACGACATAGATATTCAGGTCCTTTCAGCTGATAAGAACATCTTCGATGTAGTTATGGTGCATAAAGGAGAGCCTGTACAGGTCTCCTTCGTCTACGGAGAGCCAGAGGTTGCAAATATGAGCCAGGTATGGGATAGAATCATCGGCATGGCACAAACGAGAAACTCTACTTGGTTCCTAGTTGGAGACTTCAACGAGATTGTCGACAATAATGAAAAATCAGGGGGAAAGATTCGATCCGAAAGCTCCTTCAGGGATTTCAGAAACCTTCTGGCATCTTGTGATCTTTTTGATCTGAAAAACTCAGGAAATTTTCTCTCATGGAGGGGTAAAATAAAGAATGGAACCGTGTACTGCAGGATGGACCGTACATTGGTCAATCCGGCATGGTCAGATCGTTTCCCGTCTGGGAGATGTCATTATCTGAATTTCGAAGGGTCATACCATAGACCGCTCAATACGTTTTTTGACTCTGGGAAGCATAAGAGGAATAGATTATTCCCCTATGATCGAGAACTGAAGGACAATGCAGAGGTGAAAGAACTAATACAATCAGTCTGGAATGCTTGCCCCGACACACCGATAGAGCAGCGGCTGGTCAAGTGTCGTTCAGCCATCGCAACCTGGAGCAAATAAAAAGAGAAGATATCATATCTAAAGAGAGAATTTGAAATTACCATGACTGACCCGAATGGCTGCAAAGCTTATTTGGCTAACCTGAATGCCCAAATCTCTGTTAGCCTATCGAACAGAGGAAGAGTTCTGGAGGCAGAGAAGTAGAATAATTTGGCTGGCTTCAGGAGACAAGAATTCGGGTTATTTTCGTGCGGTGGCCAAAGGTAGGAGACCTTGTAATAGAATTTCGGTTATTGAGGATGCTGAAGGGCAGTCTTTCTATGAAGAATACCAAATTGGAATCCAAATCTCCAAGTACTACACAGACATATACATCGGCTTCAAGTGCCAGTAACAACTTAGGTACTTGGCAAACAGTATCAGATGCGATATCTCCGTCCATTACAGAAGAGACTAACAGATCTCTAGAGAAGATCCCAGAGGTAGCAGAAATTTGATCATTGTTTAGTATTCATTCGGATAAAGCGCCGGGTCCGGATGGCTTCTAAACTAGTTTCTTCCAATCAAACTGGGATGTAATCAGTTAGGTTTTTTTTCGGCAGTTAAGAAATTTTTTCATTCGGGAGTTATGGAACCTACAACGAACCCGACATATGTTAGATTGATCCCCGAAAGTGACAGGGGCGAAGCTGGTATCCGAGTATCGTCCTATTGCTCTATGCAATGTGCTGTACAAAACAATGACGAAAATTCACTTCATCAGTCTTAAACCGATACTACAGAGCATCATCTCAGAATCCCAATCGGCTTTTGTTCCAAGAAGAGCCATTGCGGATATTGTGCTAATCACACACGAGATTCTTCATACATTAAAGATCTCGGAGGCCAAGAAGTACTGCGCTTGGACACGTGTAAGGCGTACGATCGGCTGGAGTGGGGTTTTATAAAGATGGTACTTGAGAGATTTGGTTTTGGACCGACCTTTGTAAAGATGATACTTTAGTGTGTTTCCTCGGTCTCCTTTGCTTTTCTTATCAACGACTCTGTACATGGAAGAGTACTGCCATCTAGGGGGATACGGCAAGGCGAACCTATGTCTCCGTACATCTTTATATTATGTGGCGAGGTGCTATCAGGCCTGTGCAGGAGAGCTCAGGCGAGCGGACAACTATCAGGACTGCAAATGGGAACATCAGCACCGAGAATACATCATCTCCTCTTTGCAGACAATACAATGTTTTTTTCTCAGTACGGATGTGAGCAGCTGCTTGGCTCTCAAGGATATTCTGAGCCGTTACAAACACTACAAAAAAAGTCATTATTGATAACACATTGTTATAGCACGTTTTACTGAACTGTTATCGTAGTTGATTTAGAAATTTTCGTATTATATAATAGCATTAGATAAACGTTATGATATAGAAATTTTTAAAATAGCACTTAATTAATTTTATTCTGAAAATTACGTAAGCGGGAAAATAAAATCACCAGTTTCGCCAATACTTAGCAGGAATTTAGATTTAAGCGCCAAAGATATTATTTAAGCGGCTTAATAAAACTATGAAATACTTACAATAACATTTTTATAATGCTAAGAAAAGCTATTTGAACCTCTAAACCTTAAACATGGTTTTAAACCCTAAACTCTAAACACAACTTTTAAAACTCTAGTCTTTTAACTTTATAACTTCAAATCTTAAACTAAAACTTAAAATTTAATCTTTTTAATCTTAAACTATAATTTCCTAAATACATATCCTTAATCTTTAATCAATCTCTATATCCTAAATCATAACTTCAAACATAAACTATAAATTCTGTGTACATACAAATTTTTTAAATGATGACCAAAATGATAATCTTGATATTAAACTAATATTTCCGAACTTAAATATCAATTTATTATGTTCAAAAATAAAACTTTAAACGTAAATTACAAAGTAAAAAATATAAACTTTGAAGTAAGATATAATTAAAAAAAAATATTTACAAAACAAATTATCAAAGATTGAAGGACAAAAGAAATTATAAAGAATATCTTCTTGCTACGATTTAGCTACGAAATCTTTTTTAAATCTTTATAAAATAGCCACAGAATGCTACGGTTTGCCACGTTTTTTGTACATGCTTGAAACCCTAAACCCTAAAATGCTTTTAAACCCCAACCCCTAAATATAAACCTTAAAACTCTATAATTTTTCATAAGTTAACTTAAATCGTAAATTTAAATTCATAATTTAATTTCAAATCAATATTTAAACCCCAAATACTATATACCAAACCCTAAACTGTAAACCTAAACCCTATACACTAAATAATAAATCTAAACATCAAATCTTATTTTAAAATCTGAAACACTAAACTTTATATTTAGATCTTATCTTTACCCAATTCCCCTTTCTAAAAAAATATATATTCCATACTCAACTTTACTATACATACATGCAATACTCTAAATATAAACTTCAAACTAAATTATTAAAAAATTAACTACAAATCTTAAATCTAATATTCAAATTTAATATTTTCATACTCTAATCCAAAATCTTAAATCATACCATAAATCTCATATTCCGACATTCAAATCTTAGATCATAAATCTAAAATTTACTCTTAATCATAATTTTCTTTTATAACTATAAAAACTAAATTTAAAACTTTTCAAATTTGTATCAAACATAAAATTTTAATATTTTATCAATAAAATACAGTTCAATATAAATATACTTTAACCATAAAAAATAAATTACTAACCATTAATTGTTTTAATCCAAGGGTTATGAATCCATCAGTAATTTTAATCCAAGTGTTACAAATCCTCTACCTTCTTTCTTATTGGTCAGTTTCTATATTACAAGGATAACAATTCTTAACCTAAAACACAAATCTCTCTCTCCCTCTCACCAACCCCACCCGCCATCTCTCTCTCTCTCTCACCATCACGTTGACCTCCTCACCATCTTATTGTAGTTCTCTCTCCCTCTCTCTTTCTCTCTCTCCACGGATCTTGTAGTTCTCTCTCCCTCTCTCTTTCTCTCCTTTAAAACTGATCTTGATTTGTTTTTTAGTAAAGGATGCACAAGAGGCTTGACGAGACGAGGTGACTGGAGGATGCACAAGAGGCGTTCTTCACCACCATCTGTACCGTCACGCTCGTCACCATCTCCACAGGTCACCTCTCCGTCTGTTTGTCTCTCTTCTCCTCTCATCTTTCTATCTTCTCCTCTAATTGGTTTTTTTTTTTTTTTTACAGATCTGAGATGGAGCAGTGTAACAAGGCGGCATGTCCGGTTAAGCGTGGTGCGGCTGTGGTGCAAAATCCAGTGGTTGTTGGTGGTTCGTGGACGGTGGCTTAAGCTTTGCGAAGGTGGCGATGGCGGCTGAAGCTTTGCGAAGGTGGGATGGTGGCTGAAGATTAGGTTTAGGTTTAGGTTTAGTTAATCAATTGGTTTAGTTAGGTTTACTTAATTAATTGGTTTAGTTAAAGTTAGAATAATATATTTATGTATTATTGGTTTCTTTTTGTAAACCAAAATTTATTGTAAATTAATTTTAATTTATAAATAAAATTAATTTTATTTTTAATTATAAAACAATTTTAGTTTTATTTTCAATTTTGTAATTATAATTTTTTTTAGTTGTTGAACTACCTATAATAGCACGAAATTAGTGCTAATAACTAAGCTAATAATATCATACGAGTAATGCTATCGTATCTGTATATTTTATTGCGTTAAAAAATGTTATCGTAGAAAGGGTATCTATGATTGCTGCCGTATACATAGCATTTATGAAAATGCTATCAAACATCTAATATAGCATATAACCCGCGCTAACAATGTCCATATTTCTTGTAGTGGAAGCATCCTCTGGTCAGATGATTAATAGAAGCAAATCCTCTATTTCCTTTTTAAGCTAAGACCCCGCAGGAGACACGTTTATGCGTCAAAAATCACCTCTGGATTGCTCAAGAGGGAGGAGTAGGAAAGTATCTTGGACTTCCCGAGCACTTCAGAAGAAAGAAGAAAGACATGTTCACAGGAATTGTGGATAGAATAAGCAGGAGACCAGTGTCAGATCTTCAAGACATCTCTCTAGCGCTGGGAAACTTGTGATGCTGAAATCGGTTTTGACAGCAATCCCATCTTATTCCATGACTTGTTTCCTGTTGCCGATAAGTTTATGTAAGAGGATTCAATCCGTACTAACAAGTTTCTGGTGGGATTCCCCAGGCAAAAAGAAGATTTGCTGGGTGGCCTGGGATAAACTCACTAATCCTGAGGCCCTTGGAGGTCTTGGCATCAGAGACCTATAGGCGTTCAACACTGCCCTTTTGGAAAAGCAAGCCTGGCGGATTGTGACCAAACCAGATTATCTGATGGCTCGGGTATTGAAGGGAAAATACTGCAAAGTCTCACCTTTTCTTCAGGTTTTTGTCTCCTCATCAGCATCCCACTGATGGATAGGTGTATTGGCAGGGCGAGATCTTCTAGTTACACATCTGAGAAAAGTGATTGGAAATGGAGAAAGTACTCGGCTGTGGAAATATCCCTGGCTAAGCAAAGTTACGCCAACCGTTTGGACCTACGAGAGAGAAAGACATGGACCGTATGGTTTCAGACCTGATTTGCAGGGGGGGTATGGAATAGAACGTGAGCTGAATCAATCAGGTTCTTCCTTTCCTGAGAAGTGATATATGCAATATTAAACCAAGCTTACTACAGGCAGAAGATTCTTATGCTTGGCTTGCAGCAAAAAAACGGGAATTATGCCGCAAAATCGGGTTAAAATGTTGCAATTTCTATAGAGCAGGAGGAGCTTGAAACTCCAAACTCAGCTAAAGAGCGAGGTATCACCAAAGTTACAACTATTTTTGTGGAAGATTATTAATGGAGCTTTACCATTGGGAGAAAATTTAGCTACGAGAGGCCTCCTCCATAACTCTTAATGTGTGTTTTGTGGGGAATTTGAGACTGCAGCACACATCTTTCTTCACTTCCCCATTGCTCGCAAAGTCTGGAGGACACAACTGTGGAATAAAAACGGGGACCCATCTATGTGTGTTGGCTTTGAAGAGGCACTGAAGGTTTCAGAACATTGGATTGTTTGCCTCCCTTAGGAGTACCGGTTCCCCTGTTCCCATGGATCTGTTGGGGGTTATGGGTGGCAAGAAATAGAAGGATTTTCGAAACTAAGGAAACCTCTGAGTTTGCTATAGTTTTAAAATCAATCCAACAAGCAAGGGAGTGGCATCAAGCGCAGCCCCATTCAACACATACGACCAATAACTCCCAAAGATGGGTTAACTTAGTTGAAATCCAGGAAATGGAGGCTACTGGCTACATGGATGCAGCATGGCGGTCAGAAACCAACACTGCAGGATTGGGTTGGATCATCATCGGTTATAACAATGTCAGGTTGCTACATGGATCCAAGGGAGAGCCTATTGTGTCATCTCCACTCATGGCGGAAGCTATGGCGATTAGAACTACCGTCCTTCGCGCTCAGGCGGCAGAAGTTTCTTGAATCTGTATTAAATCAGATTGTCAGGCACTTTTATCTGCCATTTCCTCAAGGTTACACCCGGCAGATATCTACGGAATCATTCGGGACATCGAGACGTTACCATCTTCTTTTTCTTATGTTGTTTTCATGTTTATTCCACGAGCTCAGCTTAGCTAAATCAGCATTGTATCTCTGCAACTCAGCCCCCATTGCATAGTTTGGTACATGGGGTTTTTATATAATTCAGTACTTTGGTGTTAAAAAAAAAAACATACAGAGGTTTTAATGACATGAGGCATATGTTTTTTACTTTTATTTCAGTTTTAAATTATATTGAACAAAGTGGACGTTTTTTTGTTGGTCCATAACAAATGTTTTTCTTCTGTGTTATGGTCTATTCAAATTAGCTCAATATCCATTGACTCTATCGTCCAGACTCTCTACTCATCTCCGCCTTTCAGAAACCGTCTAAGTTACTCCAATCATCCGCATCTCTGTGATTAAAGATTTGATGTAACTGATGGAATTCATTCATAGCAGTAAAATAGTTCCTCAATCCGTCCAAATTCCAAGCGTTCCTCACCTCTCATAGACTATATATATGAGACCAGAAGGAAATGGTTTTGCTCATCTTTCTGTGTCCCTTTCTTCTGCTCTTATTGCACTCATCTAATATGCCAAATCCTCAATTGCTTGTGTCTAAGTTGAAGGCCAAACGGTGTGAGGAGCCTTTTGTTGCCAGTCTCCTCTGTTTGGGAAGCTAGGAATGTCAAGAAAGGTGGAAAGCTTATGGGATTGATATAGTTCTGGTAAAAGAGAAGGTAAATCAGCTCTTCTGAATTGGTTGTTTTTCTAAATTATTAAAGTTTTGCTTCAAATGTTAAATTCTTTCTCTTATAGATCGAGAAGTCATTGAATCTTTTGTTATTTTCTCTTATTGTAATAGATAATTGTGTTTATAACGTCTGTTATTTTTTTAGAAAAAATTATGCAGTCCACGCTGATCCAGGGATCAACTAGCGTCCATCAGTTGATCACTTTCCAAGCTCTCCTCAGAGAGGGAGGTATTTATTAGCTGAGTTTATTTGATGGGACAAAGAGAAATCAGTACTTCAAGCTGACTACTACACCCGTCTCAATTGATTCATTCAGCATTTTATATAACCATTAATCATATACCGAGGGAGGTTTTCCTGTTCCAGAGCTTTGATGAAATGATCTTACTCGCTAACATAAACATCCTCTTACCAGGTCTTTTTCTCAACTTTGCTTCCATAGTAAATGGATTACCGGTTACGCTTGCTTTGTTTGTTTGAGATTGGAAGTGTTTTGACTCCTTACTCTTGATATTGTTGGGGAAGTTATAGGCATCAAAACCACCCACAACGAAGACAATTCAGCGGATTATGGAAAATATACGTTCAAAACGGTATGCTGAAATCATTACTCAATTTAAAGAATTTATTTTACACAGTGGCTAACTGGCTATTATGGTAGTTATATGAACTTACACGTCTAACTTTGTGGATTATGGCAAATATACGTTCAAAACGGTATGTTGAAATCATTACTCAATTTAAAGAATTTATTTTACAGTGGCTAACTGGCTATCCTCTATATATTAAAAGAGAAACATTGGATTTAATGCATTCACACTGCGTTTGCCACGTGGTGCTCTCATGTTAATTTTAAAAAAAAAGTTTCCAATTTTGGTAATAAGTTCAAACAAACAAGAGATGTAATCTCCTTTTCTTACGTTTTAGAAACAAGTCCTGCTTAAAATATAAAAGAAACGAGAGACGTAGTATGTAGTTTTAGCTTTGCGAGCTCCAAGCCTCCATCTGCATCCTTATCTTCATTTCTATCTTCTTGACAGAGCTCCCATCATTTCCCAATAAGAAAGCAAGACGAGGAATAGAACTTGCAGAACGATCAGGAGGAATTAATTGTTTGCGATGATGTTGTGTATGTACAAGAAGAATGGTAGGTTTGAAGAAGCGACTCAGGTAGCGATACAGATGAGGGAGATGAAGATTCTCATATGTTAATACTCTTTGAGTGGAAGGTTCAAAGAAGCTGTTGAGACTTTTAAAGAGATGGGTTCGTCTGGAGTTAAACCAGATGAGTCGATGTTTAAGTCGTTAGGGACCATTCTGATTAAACTAGGAGTGTCAAAGAGAGTTGTCCGTAAGATTGAAGATTGATACTACTACTTATTATCATATATACGTGCATGATTGTATCATGTAAGATATCAAGTTTACGACGTCCCAAGTAGATTTAAGGAGTTCTCTGTTACTCGCATGAACATAACGGAGAAGATGATGACGTCTCTTCCTTTCTTCCTCTTATAAGGGATTTGTGACACTATAATGTATATAGGGGATGTACCAAAGCTGAAAGAAGTAGTAAATATTGGAATGTTCACGGAGAACAGTTTACGAGAAAGAATGATTCTTCACTTTGTTTGACCTGCAGTATATACCATGCAAGTTTCTTCATAGTCGTTGCCTTGTGGTTTCAACTTTCAAGACGAGAAGACATAGCATGAAATTCGTTAACGATCTTTGTCTTCACAAAGAAACCTATTTGACATAGCTTGACCGGAAATATATATAATGCAAGTTTCTTGTACCAAGCATGAACTTCCCAATATGAATTTGACGTAGTTTGTTTAAACCATTTAAATTGGATAGAACCGTTGGTTTCGACTACTCTGATATTGAATTGAACCGGTTAATGTTTTGACTAAACGGTTCGCAGCATTTGAGTGTTTGGCAAGGTTTATTAATGATGATTTGCATTTATTTAAAAAGTTTGGTTTATGGAAATATTGACATTCTTGTGGTCGAAGTAAATTACTGACCAAGGAAAAGATATTTACATTTAATTATCTTATTAGAAAGACGGCGTAACTTCCATTAGGTTTATTATCCCCTATATAATAAAAGTTTGTTCTCATCATTAGGACTCATAACCTAAACGAAAACCTAGACATTCTTCACTCATCTTTCTATAATGGCTGCGATTATATTGTGTAGGTGAGGAGAAAATATTTTTAAGCTCAGATAGTATAGACCCAGCTGATTCAAGAGCAAAAGACGACTCAGTCTTCACGCCTGAATTTCTTAATAGTATCAAAACATCAGGGTTACCTAATAATTGTCTAAGACTGAGGATTGGTACACCAGTGATGTTGATGAGAAATCTTGACACTAATGAAGGTTTATGCAATAGGACAAGGTTTCAGATAATGCAACTGACTAATCACATTATTGAAGCAAAGGTTATCACAGGGACTAGAGTTGGTGAAAGGGTCTTCCTACATCGTATTCTAATCACACCAATAGATACTAAGCTTCCTTTCCAAATGAGGCGTAGGCAATTTCTATTGAAAGTTGCTTTTGCAAAGACGATAAATAAAAGCCAAAGTCAAACACTACCAAAGGTGGGTTTGTATATACCTAGACCTGTTTTTCGCATGGACAATTATACGTCGCTGTTTCTCGAGTGAAATCAAGGGATGGATTAAAGATCCTTATTACTGACAAGGACGGGAAACCTCAGAGCTCAACGATGAATGTGGTTTACAAAGAAGTTTTCCAGAACTTATTTGAAGATAAGCAATGACAAGTAAGTAGACGGTTTTATTGATCTTTCATAGTTAACATCTTCTGGATTTATAAAACGGATGTAAACGACATTTTATTAGTCTAACGTGTTGAATATTCCTTATTTATTTATACAGTGGAGCTTATTCTGTGTGTTTCGACCAGAAATTGTGCAAAGAAGCTATGATCATCTCATTACTGTAAGTGTCTAACCATAAATATACTTAACAATATTGTACTCCGTTATATATGTTGACAAAACTATTTATGAATTAGTAAGAGTATTCAAAAATGGTTTACTTTACCAATATCTTTGTTGTATATTTGCAGGATGTCTGAGAACATATCAAATACTACCATTTCGTAGCTGGAGATCTATTTTGAAGCTCAAGAACATCAAATTCTACCAAGTCTTTTACTCATCGCAAAAAAAAAAAAAAATTCAGTTCAAACACTGTCTACTAAACCTATATTTATTTATACTTAGATCTGGATTTGTTATTTTTAAGAAGTATATTCTATCAGCATTGCATTTTTAATATATATTTTTTGACTAACTGCTATATAATAGTCATACAAAGTATAATACAAATATATGAATGCAACGAAATGTGAAAATAACTTGCATATATTGTGAAGAGAACTTGTCGTTCCACTAAAATTTATTAATTCCCTTTTTCTAACTGTTTATGATGATTTATATAGAAAATGAGTTATGGCAAAGCTCATACTATAATATTTTTTAGATACATATTTACAAATATTGTAATTCGTTTCATTCAAAAGATATGATATGTATATATAGTCTTTCTATATTCACATGGATGTTCAATATTCATATAATCTGCATCACAAATTCCCAAATAAACTATGTCAATAAATGGTAGCTTGTGTATTAAATTAGTTCATCGAATTAAATCATAAACTGCTAGAATACCAAAGACGAAAACCTTTCACGTTTTCTCAGTAATGTCGACCTATACATGTTTGTCTGCCTTGATTCCAAGAAAAAAGCAGCCTGCAATTCGTGTAAAGATAGTCAGAACCTGGAAGTCACCCACTGGTTCAATTTGACCAGGTACATGTTTGGTTTTTGGAGATGAAAAGGTTAGCATCATCTGTTTTTTTATGAATGTTGTTTTTTCTCATATACTATTCTGACATATCATTTCTTCTATGACAATAGGATACAACCATCGAAGCAACTATACCTTGCGATGTTAAATTGTCGTTTGGAATAACTCGAAACGAAGGTGATTGGTTTGAAATCTATGATTTTAAACTAATTCCTGCTATTGGAAAGATACGCACAACAAAGAACAAATACCATATCACCCTCACACAAAACGCAGTGTTATCAAAGATTCAACCTATCACCAAGTTTAACTTTCTTTTTTGTGCGAAGTACGACACCATCCTCCGTGGTTTATCGCATCCTAAGTTATGTATTGATATGGGCCAAATTTGCATTGTCAATTTTCTTAGTTTAATGATTCTGTTCCCATAATATTTCGTAGTGGCATATGAATTCGATAGTCTAATAATCTCTAACTGGTTTTTATGTATTTCAATTAGATATATGCGGAGCTTTGGTTCATGTAGGCCCTCTCGAAGATGTACTTCAAGTGCAACCCAACCAGATTAATGGTGACACCAAAGTCGAATTCAGTTTTCCATCATGAATTACGAGTGAGTGCTATTATATGTTTTTTTTTACGTTTTCACAACTTCATATTTGATAACATCACAAATTATATTTTATGTAGTTTTGATGAAATCAACTGTGTTGCCTATGGAACTGTAGCTGATAAGCTATATGACAACTGGTACTCATCAACTGCGAAGGTTGTTGTTTGTGTATTGAAACTATGGCGAATTGAGTGGGGCAAAGGTTATCTTGCTTTATTTTACAATTGTTTATACATTCATATTTAAAGATTTGTTATGAAACTGAAATGTTGATTTTATAGGTTGCTTGAGCTATATCACAAATTTTGAAGAATGTTCGGATATTTTATTTGATCCTCAAATTCCTGACATACAGTACTTCAAATCAAAGTGAGTTTGTTTGATATGAGTGGCAGTAAAGATCATTACTATAAAAGTATTGCTAATGTAAAAAATATATTTTATATTTCAAGATTCCATTCTATCCATCTTGATTTTAATTCAACAGCATCCAAGACTTTGACTTATGAATTATGGGAGTTCTATGTCAAATTTTACTTTAGTGTATTTTTAGTTAAAAACAAATTCTCTGTTCTAGATGGTTTAATAATCTTTTCAATTTGTTTTTACTTTGCAACTATTTTTTTCTTACTTTCGAGAATTATATCCCAATATGATTTTTTTTATATTTGAATTCGTGATGGTTTGTCTTTTATATTTTTTTGGTGAGACAGCAAAATCGAACAATTCTAATAACTCTTACTGATGAAGGTTCTCACCAGCCAGCCAACACATTATTTAACGTACTAAGAATGAAAATATATCGTAATTTCTGTTATTATTAAGTTTACAGCGGAAATAAACTTCTATGCATACAAAACTAAACTAAGACATACCGAGAATTATATATTTCTTTTACAATGTAATTTTTTTGCTATCTTAATTAGAAAATAGATTAGGATAGCTTATATTGCCACTTAATGTTTAACTATTTTATTCCCTACTTTTAATTGTTCACCAAGAAAAGAAAATCTCTTGTACATAACTTTCCATACCACTAACCGAGAATTTTAGATGTTTGCATTTTTATTTCCCTTTTCATTGTCCCTCTCAATAGTAGCAAGTCGAGGATCTTTATATATTTGTAATGCAATTAGTTATATATGCTACCATGTTTTTCTTAGTTATATACTCTACTCATTGATATGTAATCGTTTTGGTAATTTAACCACATATCAAACAATATAATATATACAAATTTCCGTGCATGGCCCAATCGAATATATATAGGGATAAAGGAAGAAAAAATATAAATGGAAATGTTCTACTTAACTTCCTCACGTATCTTTTTTGATACAACAAAGTGAGTGCATGGAAATTAGACATATTAGGCAAATTAAACAAAGTCTTAGGGGTTATCTTTAGTTGGGAATAATAGACGTATTGCTCAATTATTCCCTGAATAGCAAACCATTAGTATAGTCAAGGAATATAATATTTAGATACTGAGAAAGTAAAATTGTGAATAAAAAAATATGGCATATATAAAAGAATTTATTCATCTGCGTTTAGGAATTATATATATAATCTTCCGATTCCGATCCTACAAATATATTCACTAAATCTCTTAATAAATTTCTTTGAATGTTCAGCCGAAACCTATATATATACACTTTATACTAACCAACCTAAGTAAACCTAAAAACACACGTAATAGAATAAAGTATCAAACTGTTTGCATGATGGTTAACTTCCTTTTTTTTGAGTGAGTTGAATAATAAGATTTCATTCCCTGCTATCCATGTTAAGATAATCAGGAAATGGAGTACGAAAACTGGAAGAGATCACCATTCAGTCATTCTCTTAGGAGATGCGAAAGTAAGTTTTCTTATATTTTAATGAACCTTTAATAAATTACATTTATAATAAATTGTGTAGTAATTTTTTTTTGTTTTAAACAGGGGGTAACAATTGAAGGGAGCCTAAACGATGCTTTGTCTCTACCTAAAGAGATTGAACTCAAAGAAGGTGACTGGGTTGAGATACTCAATTTCGACATAACAAGGGTTTTTCAGCTCTACAGAACCACAAAGCACAAGTACACAATCAAGTTCAATGAATCGACTTTGTTTCGAAAGATAGAACCAGTAAACGGTTCTAACTTTCTATGTTGTGCAAACTTCGGTGGTATCAATCGGGGTCTTTATTGTCCTATGTACTGCATTGGTATGTGGACTATGCTTAACTCTTACTTACATTGTTAACCTAATGGTACTAAAATCTGAAACAATTTCTCTTATGTAGATTTATGTGGAGTATTGCTCCATGTAGGAGATCTTATAGCTAATAAGACATATCATCCTGCCAACATTTACAATCCTATTCAATATTCGCTGGAGTTCTCCTTAATAAATCTCAGGTTTAAACTTTTATCATTTTACATTTGTTAATTTATAATACGACAATGTTTGTGCAATTTATATTGACTCATATATAACACAAATGTAACAAGTACACTGAAGTGAGGTGTGTTTGTTATGGAGCTCTAGCCCGTAGTTTAAATGCATTCTGGCGTTCTAATACTGCAAATGGTGTAGTATATGTTTTAACGCTATGGAGAATTGAGTGGGGAGCTGGTAATCTATATTTATTTTTACTTTTTACTATTCACAACTGTCTGGTTACTGTACTTATTGTTGATATTACTTTATTGATTGTCTCACTTGTGTTACAAACATGGAAGGTGTTTCTGACATCCCAGAGATTCAGTTCTTCAAATCGCAGTAAGCACAATATACTAAGTTGGTTATATAATATGTGGATAGTATATATAAGAAAATTTTGGTTTTTCCTCATATATTGAAATTATGTCTTTGCAGGATTCCAATCATCGATTTCTGAAGTTTCGAAGTTTTTCTATCTAATTATTAATTGAAGCTTTTTTTTACAATACCTATTTTTATTTAGACCATTCTTTGTTTTCTAAATAATGAGATATGCATATTTATTATAAATGGAATTGAATTTATTTTATTTACACTAGATTTCTCTATCTATCTTACTTACTTATCTGTAGTTCCTATAAAATATCTGCACACATTACTATTCCCTATCGTATTCAAGATATCAAACCAATCATCTTCGTGTAAAGTTATAAACACAAGAATCCATGTAATACATTTCGTTATAAAGAAAAGAATCCCTTCCTTGTATTCTTGGATCATCATGAACACAAAGGAAATATCAACACCCTTCCCTGCATTCTTGAATCTTTCACCATTATTCAAAGAATAATTCAACCTACAACCAACCAATGTCCACATTAAACAAACCTAATGTAAATATACAAAATTAATAATCTCACCCCGCGCGGGTTAGCACCTAGTTATGGTAGTTATATGAACTTACACGTCTAATTTTGCGGATTATGGCAAATATACGTTCAAAACGGTATGTTGAAATCATTACTCAATTTAAAGAATTTATTTTACACAGTGGCTAACTGGCTATTATGGTAGTTATATGAACTTACACGTCTAATTTTGCGGTCCAGGTCAGTTCAACAACAACTTAATCTTCATCCTCCACGTCTAATTTTGCGGTCCAGGTCAGTTCAACAACAACTTAATCTTCATCCTCCTTACATGGTGTGTACATCAGTGTTCCAGTAACCAGCAGAAGGCTTGATATTCTGGGATGGTTGAAGAAAAAAGGAGCGAGGCAGCTCTACCAAGTGCTCGACCTGTTCTTGAAATGACTGCGGAGCACTGAGGATCCAACAGTTCTTGAACACGGACTCTCTGTAAATAAGCATTGAGTAAAATATCAAGTAATGGAGTCTATGACCCTCATGTCGACTTCCACAACTACTCTGGAGCTCTTTTATATTTCGTATATTAATGAAATTTGTCTACAACTTATTTCCACCTCATGTTAGGGTCTTGTGTCTTTTTCTTTTTAAAAATTTTGTATGCGTCTCATCAAGTAAGCCTTGTTTTGACATGTAAATAAATAACAACTTGCAAACTTAGTGGAGGCTCCGACTGAAGATTCAATTTAGCAGCGTATTTTAAGCACCACTTTACAACAGTTAGCCCTTCACCGTTGTAGATTGTCATTGCCTGCCACATACTTCATTTGTAGAACATATATCTGCCGTAGAACGAGTGTCTTTAACGAAAAACATGTTGTAGCATGTGCACGAGCTATCACTTGCAGTAGGCTAAAGAATATTCACGGGATCACGAAGGCAAGTTATCATATCTACTAAAAGCTCAACCTTCACCGCTCACTCATTAATCAAACTAACATAAGCTTCTGCAGTTGGGTTTGATGAAGTAGTGCAACCTCTTCAAATGTAAACAATTTAAAACATAAACAACGCAAACAATTGGGATCTTTTCAAAACCAATCACAAGTGGCTACAAAGAATGTCACTGGAATACATTTTCCATCGGTCTATGTGAACACTTTTATATCCACTCTTTGATTTATGTCTCTCAATGTTCTGTTTTGGTTCTTTTTTCCTATCTCTCTTAACTCTCATTCGGCATAAACTTTTGGAAGAGTTTCTAATGTTTTCTTTACAGCCAAAAAATCATGGCAAGCTCAAGCGCAGCTCTTAGGAGGGTACCATGTTTCTTGGTGCTTGCTTATATTGGTTCTTTTTCTTCATGACCACTTGTGGGTTTCAAGTATTGATGAATGTTGCCTAACTTTTTTGTTTTGGACTTCTGTCGTGCATTTTACCTAGACGAAGTTAGCTGAAGCTATTGGTCTTCCCCCCTCCTTCAGTCAATAGTTGATTTAAGGTGTGTACGCATATCTGTATATATATACTTAAGACTTAAATATCTTGGTGATTGGTACCTCTGCTAGAAATTTCGACTTTTTCTCTTTATCTTTTCTTATCGACGAAACAATCTTTCTCTTTGTATATCATTTCAGTTTAACTAAACATTTTTTTACATTAAAAAATAAACAGTTCATATATTAAACTTCTAAATCAATCATTTTTTTCATTGAACAATTTCTAAAATAGTAAATTAAAACAATCCACATAGTATAAATAGTTAAACATAATAAAACGATTCTAAAATCAAACAAAATAATTAAAATCATATAATATATCAGTACTCATGCATAAATCATATCCCAGCCTCTCAAGATTGAAATATAACATAAATAAAATAATTCATAAATTTGAGTAGGAGATTTACTTTTGGTGCATATATGAATACAGTTAATGTATGCATATAGAATAGTAAAATATTACTATTTTAAAAACTATGTTGTGCCAAATGGTCTAACTATAATATGATTCATATATTATAGTCTCAATCCTAAAATATTATGTCTCTTGAAATTGGAGTATATTAAATCATACATGTATTCTGTTGGAAAAAAAAATATTCAGTCAAATGAAAGAAGTAAAATATTTTTCATTTTTTAATCTTGATATGCATTTGTTGATATTGTAGTATTTCAATCAATGTAATTGTGATTAATAATATTTACTTTGATTTTATTGCATTCAAAATTCGTGGTATATCTTTCTAATGGTATATATTTCGAACATTTAGGAACATAATACCCAATTATTATAATTTTGGTTAAAGCAACAAAGATCAAATAAAGGTCAAAAGATCAATTTACGTATAAAGCTAAAATGTTTTTGCATAGGTATTCAAATTTTGTTTATTTTAAAATAATCTAAAAACAATGAATGGAGAAATAGAAAAAAATAAATATATGTTTACATGTTTGATAAATATTTTTTACTAAAACACCAAAAAAATAGTATTAAAATTACTAAACATTAATCATTGTACAAAAATCCGGCACGTAGTGCCGATAAACCCCTAGTAAATGTTAAGACGCACCTATAATTTGATAATTAAGTAGGTAACATTTTTAATCTTTAGTGTAACAAGTAAACATGTTCTTTTGGTCAAATACACGGTAAAAACAAAAGTATCTGATGACGTTGAAAGATATAAGACATGTTGCTACAAAAAACATGAACATACTATAAGTGTTTTATGAATACTATACTACATTGAGATTAAAAAGTGTTGAAAAGGTGAATAATATAAAGAAATACGACTATAGGTTAATAGTACAAACGTTCGTTTTTATTTATCAAAAGTTACCAATGTCCACAACCATGAAATGATGGTTAGAACATAATAAATTATAAACTATACTTTCAAACAAAATAGAATACAATTTATTAATCATCAAATATAATCAAATAAGATAAATAGTATAATAACAAAATATATCACATTACATAATATGAATTGAACATCAAAGGAAATAAACATAATAAACATTTTGTTACATGTATATATATATATATATATATATATATTTTTTTTTTTTTTTGACGACAAACGGTTGTTACATCACTCAAACTAGAGGTGGTTTAGGAATGCATACCGGGATAGAACAACCAACAAAAATAGGAGTCCTATGAAAAACTCGAGCAGTCCTTGCTAGCGCATCTGCAGTCTTGTTCCGGGTCCTCGGTATGTGGAAGATCTTGAAGTCCTGAATCTGGTCTTGTAGTCGCCAAATTTCCAGAAGCTCAGTTGCAAAAGCAGGCCATGCTCTGGGATCCTTTATCATCTCTACCATATTCTTGCAGTCTGTTCCAAAGTACTGACATACTTTGTACTGTATCATGTTTTCCATTGCCCATATGAGATCTCCCAGCTCTGAGTGGATTGGAGACAGGCGTCTCTCAGTGTTCCTCAGTCCCATGAGTTGCTCCCCTCCTGAACCGACCAAGAATACCAACCCAAATCCACTGTAAGGTGACTTCGCAGTCCAAGATCCATCTAGTAGACAAATATTCTGGAACCTTATGGCTTGAGTATTTTGTGGTTGATGTGGTATAGTCTCCGTACTTTAAAAATTGGCTTCAAACCAGGCGTTACACTCACTCTCCACGTATCTAACCAGTTGCATTGGATCTTTTGTAATTCCCCTGAACAACTTGTCATTCCTTGCCTTCCAGAGATACCAAATTATCCATGGATATGGATCTCTGTCAAGGACTGGATCTTCAATTGCATTCTTTCTTCAGAATAAGTTATCCAGGTTAGTGTAGATACTAGCGATTGGAAAAATATTCGGTGCCGATGGTGTGCTTGCATAGGCCCAAGCTTATAGAGTTGGGGGACACTCAAAGATCTCATGGTTAACAGATTCATCGTCCTCCCCACATCTTGGGCACTGGTTATCACATCGCATATGACGGTGTGTTAGATTCCATGTTACCGCTAGGTATCCTGATTCTATTTGCCATATTAGATGTTTCATTTTGGGGGGGGGGGGAAGGGGTGTTTATCTTCCAGGCATGAGCTTGTAGCCTCTTAATAATGGGTTCAGAGACTACCACTTCTGGCTCTTGATATAGGATATTTCTTGCCACCCAATATCCCGATTTGATAGTATACATGCCACTCCTCGTATAGCTCCACCTATACTTATCCTCTTTGTGTGTCTGACTAATGGTCATCCCTAGAATCATAGGAATATCCTGGTTTGCCACGCATCTTTGTAACATTTCCACATTCCAAACTTTTGGCACCCCATGAATAAATTTTGATACTGTCATCCTTGGATTAACCATTGGCGCCACCGGTGATGCAGGACGTGCATGCACTGTAGGAATCCATGGATCTTGCCATGCATTAATTTGGTATCCGTAATGAACATTCTTTCGAATTCCCAAAAGTAATAATGGCCTTGCCTCCATCAGGCTTGTCCAAATGTACGAGGGCACTACCGAACCTGGTTATTTAAGTATTGAGCATGTATGATGATACAGTCCCCGTAACACTCTTGCAACAAGAGAATCTGGAAATTGAATCAGTCTCCACAATTGTTTCGCTAAGAGAGCTAGGTTGAATTCATGAATCAGTCGGGAACCAATTCCACCTTCTTCCCTTGGACATCAAGTTTTATCCCACTTTGCCCAATGCATTCCTCTATTAGGTGGATTTGAACTCCACCAAAATCGTGCAATGGCACTTTCTAGTTTGTCACAGATCTCAAGAGGCAATAGAAAGCTTGGCATAACATAAGTTGGAAGAGCCAACGCAATCGCTTTGATCAGCACTTCTTTTCCACCCTTGGTCAACCATCTGCCATTCCATCCATTGATCATGTGATCCAATTTATCCTTTAGGAAGGCAAATAGCTTGCATTTTGAACCACTTATATCTTCTGGGATACCAAGGTATTTTCCCATTCCACCTTCACTCTCAATACCCAGAGTGTCTTTGATCTGTTGTTTCAGTTCCTCAGGGATTCGCTTTCCGAAAAGGAGCGAGGACTTTTCAAAGTTAATACACTGTCCAGAGGCCTTTCCGTATGCCTTGACTACTTTCATGATTTCATCACATTCACGGGGATCCGCCTTACAAAAGATAAGGCTATCATCAGCAAATAGCAAGTGAGACGCCGAGGGGCTAGCACGGGCAACGCGCATCCCCGATATCTTTCCTTAATTCTCTGCGTGATTCAGAAGGCTAACGAGCGCATCCGTGCATAAGATAAAAATGAAAGGATACAAAGGATCTCCTTGGCACAATCCTCTATGTGGTGTAATATTTCCCCTTGGTTGACTATTCATAACAACCCGATATTTGACTGTAGTAACACACCGCGTTATCCATTTTATCCAGATCTCTGAGAAACCCATCTTTTCTAGAACTCTTTGGATAAAGATTCACTCCATGCTGTCGTATGCCTTACTCATATCGGTCTTATTCACCATCCGCTTCTGTCTACCACCTTTTTTGTCCTAAGGGTATGAAACATCTCCTGAGCTATCATAATTTTGTCTGTGATATGTCTTCCTACCACAAAAGCAGATTGTGTCTCCGAAATCCGATCTGGTAGAACTTTCTTTAATTTCGGGCATAGGACCTTAGAGATTATCTTATAGCTCACATTGCATAAGATTATCGGTCGAAATTGTGCCATCTCGGTAGGAGTATCAGTTTTCGGGATTAGACATATATTTGTATCATTTAAGCCCTGAGCTACAACATCTTGAAACAAGAATTCATTGACCATACGAGTCAAATCACCCTTGACAATATCCCAAAAATTCTGATAGAAGAGAGCATTCATGCCATCTGGTCCAAGGGCTTTCTCAGGATGCATAGCAAACAAAGCTAGTTTAACTTTCCATTCTGTGATAGGTGCCGTAAGAGCTTGGTTGACCTCATCTGTAATCGTTGGTTCTATATTCCCTTATGCTTCATATATCTCTTCCGGTGACGATGATTCAAAAAGAATGCTAAAATAATATGTAGCAATGGCTACCATACCCTCCTCATTTTCAACCATATTCCCAGAAGGACCCAACAATCGAATAATTCTATTTCTCACTCTTCTCTGTTTTTTTAGGTTATGGAAAAATTTTGAATTCATGTCACCCCTCTCAACCATAGTATCCTGCTCTTTTGTTTCCAAAACATTTCCTCTGCCTTAAGGGCCTTAAAGAGATTTTATTGCTGCATCTAGCTCTTCTGTAGTCACATTGTCATCCGCATACATGTTATCTAGTTTTTCTTTCAGTTCCTCAACTTGTTGCTCTGAATTCAGTTTATGTTGATGGCGCCAAATACTCAGAGCTTTTCTACAGCTAGCAATGTGAGCCATGATATTAGCATCCGTGGATAGCTCTGGTGAGTTCCATCCCTCTTGCACAACCTGTCGTATTTCCTCACTATCTAGCCATCGTTTATCAAATTTAAATATCTTTTTAGCTTTAAACGGCTTAGATAGAATCGAAGCGAGGACTGGACGATGGTCCGAGCCCCATAATCCCAGATACTGAATCAATGAGTGGCTAAACTTATCATGCCAGCTAGCGTTACCTAAAGCCCTATCCAACGACATCTGACTGTCGCTTGATTTCTTTTCCCCACCCATGACAATAAGTTTTCAGAACAGGGAAATTTCAGCATCCCACAGTCTGCGATCATTTGTTTAAATGGAAGGAAATGTGAATCTGATCGTGTTCTTCCACCTTCTTTTTTAGCGTGACAAGTTATTTCATTGAAATCCCCTATCATAAACCATGGTCCATCTTTTGTTGTACCGAAACGCATAAGGCGTTCCCAAACTAGTTATCTTCTCTCAATGACAGGGTCACCGTAAACAAATGTCATATAGACTTTTATTCCATCAATGATTGCAGATACATCAATCATCCTATTATTTGAAAATAAAACATCAACTTGAAATTCATCCATAAAAAACAAAGCTAAACCACCATTTTGGCCAATGGGCTCAACGGTGAACAATTTATTAAAACCTAAGTCAGCCTGAATGTCTTGCAACAACAGCTTCCTATTCTTTGTCTCAGAAATGAACACAAGTCCTGGGCGATGCTTCTGACACATCTCCGTGAGGCGTCGAACTGTGAGGTCGTTCCCAATCCCTCGACAGTTCCAACTGAGTGTCTTCATTGATCAAGGTTGTGTGGATTTTTGGAATCCAGCAAACCTTTCCATATCTGCTTCACTCCACCATTCTGACTCTTTTTTAATGCTCCCCGAGCTGATCCTCTCACTGCATTTCCTGATCCATTAGCCTTAATCCTCGGTGATGACCTACGAGGGGGGTTAGGCTGATCTGATGCAAATAGTACTCCTGAAACACTTCGTGGCTTTGTAGATGATTCTACTACCATCTCTTTGTTCTTTTGCTCAAACAGAACAAGAGCCTTTGTAGTATCTAATGGGTTCCATACTTTCTGTCTCCTTATCATCGTCCTCCATCTGATGAGGTTTTTTAATCTCCTCACCGAGAAGATCATCTTCCTCCATAATCATCAATTCATTTCCAGCAAGCCAGTCGTCGACTCATCAAAATTGTTCTCATCATTCATTAACTCCCCAAGTTCTTGAGCATTATCCGGGGCTTTACTTGACATACCCCCATACTGATGGGATCTGAAAGCCACATTAGCCTCAGTCACCGGGGACTTAGCAGCTATAGCACTCGATGGTTTACCATCCATTTTCTCCATGTCAACCTCTCGCTCAGACTTATGCTCACTAGCATTATTATTGACCACCTTAAGAGCAAGTACATCAGTGAAATCCCCTTTAGAGTTCACTATTTTAATATTTTATATATATATATATATATTTTTTTTTTGGTTTGACTTTTTATAAAAAAGAAAAAAACATACCATTAGCAGGCCGCCACGTGGCATGGGGCCCGCATAAAAGCCATGAACCGGGTTCACGCGGAAGAGGCGTTGAGAGCTAAGTTCACTGAAGCTGATTATTATAACATTTTTTTATAGGGAAACGTGTGAACCCTTGTGTTGATATCTTGATGTGGCTGCCCTAACTTGAGGTTCTCTTATTACGACACCACGTTTTTTAACCCGCCAGTGAGGCTCAGGTTTGCGCTCAAGATCCCGGTCTGTTCTTTCTCGCCTGTCATTCCCTCGGTTGTATGGGTTGTAACGTGAGCCTTTGTACACACCAGAAGTAGCATCCCTCTGAGAATGGGTGTTGCGTATCACTCGTGATACTTCATTGGTTCTTCCTCCCTTATAATGTGGCCGTAGTTGATCTTGATTCATGAGATGTTGACATCCAGACCTAGCTTCACCGCCTTGCCTTGTATCCGAGAGATGACGAGGATCATCTAGACTGTTTTGGCTACCTTGTTTTGCCATTGCATCTTTAACAGCCTCCTCTTTAATATCCCTAGATTTTTTCTCACAATGACCAATCTCATGTGTCATAAGATGACAGTATGAGCAATGCTTAAACAAGAGTTCATAGTTGAGTTGTATTGTTATCAATGTCCACCAACATCTTTCCAAGAGTTGCATCAACCTTATGAACATGACCAAGTTTGTTACCATTACTTCTGAGATTACCAGACGTTCCAAGATGAAGTGGTATGCCTATTGGTTCGACCCAAAACGGTATAGTCCAGGGGTAGTCCTCATCGACCACAGGCTCCCATCGGACGAGAACAAACATGAAATAATTAAAGTGGAAAGGACCCAACTTTAGCACCTCTTGGAGATCTTATTCACTAGTGAAATTGAACAGGAATCTCCCATTCCCCAACTCCAGAGCAGTAATGCGATCCCCATGTTCCACTGAGATAGCATGTAATCCATCAGTTTAGGTACAGATAGCTTGTACGGGTTCAAGATCTTCTCGATGAGAGATAAATGATATTCTCTGATTTGTTCTTCATCTGCCTGATCAACGAGAAGTATTGGCTCATCATCATCATCCTCAACCATAATTCCTTTTCCTTTTGTATCAGTCATATCGCGATCTACACAATGAGAGTATGCGATCTAAGATACTAATACGGTACACAAAAAGTGTTTACCACGAAGAACCAGAAACACCGATGAACCAAGGTAATTCCGAAGAAATCTGGATGAGATCAAACGAATGTGGAGAACCGTAGGAACCAAGAAATAGCCGATCACCAAACCAAAGAAATCGAGTGATAGGAACCAAGAAATCTTGACTCAAGATTTGGTTTTTCCACGACAAAGGTCATATGGAAAGAGAGGTGATCTCCTCACCAACAAGTGATAAGATCAGAAACGTTCACTGATCCACATAGATCATGGTGGTGAGGAAGCGGCGCAAATCCCTTTGTTAGTCGCCAGTCGCCAGAGCTGCTAGTGTTTTTCCAGTTGTAGCCTCACTTATCTTAATAGACTCGAGTCACATATATGTTTTACTTGTATATAATAGAATAGAACATAATAAACAAAAAAATCCTCATATTTTCTTACAATCTTAGTAACTGCCCAAAGAGGAAAAGTGAATCTGAAAATGGTGGTGAAAAGGTGCATGTGACTGAGAAGAAGATAAGAGGCGGTGGCAGAAGTGATTACGGTGTCTACAATAAAAAAATTAATGGCGATGATGGTGTCAGTTATACTTGGGAAGAGGATTGAGTTGGAGTGACCTGGGGTTTATGAGTTCGTTGCTATGAAAGAGAAAAGGAAATTAAAAGATGGGAACTTGCACCTAATGTCTCAACAAAAAAAAACAAAATTAACAATTTAACCAATATCACAAACTCTCTCTCCTTCTATCCTACTATCTATCTCTACTCTCTTTCTAAAAAAACTAATTTTAGTTTTTTGGTTATTTAACAACTAACCCCTTAAAAGAAAAAGGAAGATAAAAAAAAACACTGAAACGGGTTGTAGTAGTTGTTATGAAGGATACTTTGTTAAATAAGATAGAAAATATGTTGAATATTATGGTCAATTATTCTTAGTTAAATAATATCTTATATGTTTTTGATTGTTATATAGTGAATTTTTTCATAAAACAAAGCTCAAAACCACTGTGGCACATTAAAAGGGATTCAAAACAATATTTTGACCCAAAGGATTTTGATGATTGATGATCTTGGTATCAGACACAAACTGAATTTATAAGTGATGGATATAAGAAAACATAGTGTCGTCTCTGGGCATCTTTCCAAGGTGCATATGCACGGGGTCCAACTTTTTTGCATATTTACTTTATATTTAATGTGTAGTTTAAATTAATTTTTAATACTTTTAGTGAAAATGATGTATATAAAATAAAGATTAACTTTAATAGTTTAAACTGGTTCCACTAAAAGTTTGAGCAATCTATAGTTATATGGGAATGTTTAGAAGAAGTTACTGCTGATTTTGTGGAAAATATGTTAATGGAGAGAAATAATATTGATTTTGTGGGAAAATGTATTCATGGATCAAAGTAACAGATATCCGAGATCTCCTACAATTTTAAATATATTAAATAATTATATAAAATTTTATTTATTTGAGTAATTTTAAAGAAACGAATGTAAAATTGAAATAATTTCTAAAACATATCTACATATTACATGATTAATTAGTATTTTGAAAAAGGTTGACAAAAAAGATTATTTGAATAAATATTTTGGTTATATGTATTTTATTACTTTATTTTAAATAAATACGAAAAAATAAAAATTTATAATTTTTATAAAATTTAAGGCCTCACAAAATATGGATTAAATTTATATGTGCTATAGTAATGTCTGCAAGTCCGACATTGTTAGTGTATTATATCAAGGTATTTATACTTTATTTATAAAGATAGTGATACATGCTAGTAAGTGTAAGATAATTGTACTTCCAGAATTAGTTTTCAAATTTAAAAAGTTTTATTAATTGATCAAGAAATAATCTAAGACGCAAAGAGTCATCAGAAAATAGGGTACCACAAATATCATGAATTTGTTCTTGTCGGCTAATTAGTCACTTTTGTTCTGGACAATAACATAAATCATATTTAATCCATTTTAACATATGATGTACTAGTTTTGTGTAGTAAATTATGTTATGTAATTATATATGATTTTGAAATTGTATTTTAATATAATTTAACAAATTTTTAGTAAAAAACAAAACAAATATCAATAAATTATAGTATGATTGAATTTTTGAAAAAAAAAATTCTTCCTTTTGTTATTATTACATAAGACGTTTGCGACAATAACATTTGTTATTGTCTAGAATCCAAAGAGAAACTATTTCTCCTATTGACTTGCAATGGTCAAAGCAAGCTTGTTGATTAGTAAGGGGTTCTCTGGTAATGCGTAAACACCTCACATTATATACACATGATGACACCATCTCTTTTCCACATATCTTTCACAGTAATAATCATTCTTGCACAACTCCTTATATGCAAAGATCTGAGCAACTGCGATAATTAATATGTTATTAATCAGGGTAGTATATAATACTGAGGATAAATGTGATACTGATGAATATAACAACGCATGAGATTTAATTTTCTTACATGTTGAGATTAGCAGAATACCGATGAACACCAAAGTTGCTTTCTCCATTTTCTTGAATGTGTTTGTATTGTTTAGTTTCTGATTTTGAATCGTTTGTGTGACTAAAGTGGAGGATTCGAAAAATATATTTATTGATAGTGGTAATTTGTTTTCCTTTCGAGTCAGATTCTTTTCTTTTCAGTGTTTTACTATTGCATGTTTTCTTTAATTTTATACCTCTTGTGTATTTCTCACAAACTTATAATTTGTTTAGGATGTATAAAAAATAGAATTATATTTAAAACATCACAATATATTTTGGAAGAGAAAAAAGAAAAAAAAACACTGAAACGGGTTGTAATAGTTGTTGTGAAGGATATTTTGGTAAATAGGAGAGAAAATATGTTGAATATTATGGTCAATTATTTTTATTTAAATAATGATTTATAATTTTTTATTGTTATATAGTGAAAATATTCATAAAACAAAGCTCTAAGCCACTTTGGCACATTACAAAGGATTTTGATGATTGATGGTTTTGGCATCAGGCACAAACTGAATTTCTAAATGATGGATATAAGAAATCATAGTGTTGTCTCTGAGCATCTTTCCAAGGTGCATATGCACGGGGTCCAACTATTTTTTTGCATATTTACTTTATATTTAAGGTCTAGTTTAAATTGATTTTAATACTTTTAGTTAAAATGTATATAAAATAAAGGTTCACTTTAATAATTTAAACTGGCTCCATTAAAAAGTTTGAGCAATCTACAGTTATATGGGAATGTTTAGAAGATGTTACTGCTGATTTTGTGGAAAATGTCTTAATGGATAGAAATAATACTCATTTTGTGGGAAATTGGATTAATGGATCAAAGTAAGAGATATCTGAGATCTCCTCTAATTTTAAAATATATTGAATAATTATATAGAATTTCATTTATTTGAATAATTTTAAAGAAACGAATGTATAATTAAAATAATTTCTAAAACATATCTACATATTACATGATTAATTAGTATATTGAATAAAGTTGACAAAAATATTATTTGTATAAATAATTTTGCTTATATGTAATTTATTACTTTATTTTAAATAAATATGAAAAATTTATAATTAATAATTTTTAAAAAATATTTGGGCCGCACAAAATATGGATTAAATCTTTATGTAATCTAATAATTTCTTCAAGTCCAACACTGTTAATGTTTTATATTGAGGTTATACAAAAATATATTTTATTTATAAAGATACTAATACAAGATAGTAAGTGTAAAATAACTTTCTTTCCAGAATTAATTTTCAAATTTTACGAGTTTTATTAATATGATCAAGAAATAATCTAAGACGCAAAGAGTCATCAGTAAATAGGATATCACAAATATCATGAATTTTTTTTTGGCGGCGAATTAGTAACTCTTGTTCGGACCATAACATAAAGCATATTTAATCCATTTTAACATATGATGTACTAGTTTTGTGTAGTAAATTATGTTATGTAATTATATATGATTTGACATTGTATTTTGTTGGGGTCAAAATCGGTACGACGGAATCAGTGGCCGAAACTCCCCGCAGAAATATAAAAGGAATCGTTTTGTAAAACCCGAAGAATCGTTTTATAAAACTCGAGGATCATTTTATAAAACTCGAGGACCGTTTTATAAAACTCGAGAATCATTTTATAAAACCCGAGGATCATTTTATAAAACTCGAGAATCGTTTTATAAAAATCGAGGATCGTTTATAAAATTCGAGAATCGTTTTATAAAACTCAAAGAATCGTTTTATAAAACTCGAGAATCGTTTTATAAAACTCGAAGAATTGTTTTATAAAACTCGAAGATCGTTTTATGAAACTCGAAGATCTTTTTATAAAACTCGAGAAGCCGTTTTATAAAACTCGAAGATCGTTTTATAAAACTCGAGAAGNTATAAAATTCGAGAATCGTTTTATAAAACTCAAAGAATCGTTTTATAAAACTCGAGAATCGTTTTATAAAACTCGAAGAATTGTTTTATAAAACTCGAAGATCGTTTTATGAAACTCGAAGATCTTTTTATAAAACTCGAGAAGCCGTTTTATAAAACTCGAAGATCGTTTTATAAAACTCGAGAAGCCGTTTTATAAAGCTTGAAGATCGTTTTATAGAACTCGAGGATCATTTTATAAAACTCGAGAATCGTTTTATAAAACTCGAGGATCATTTTATAAAACTCGAGAAGCCGTTTTATAAAACTCGAAGATCGTTTTATAAAACTCGAGGATAGTTTTATAAGACTCGAGAAGCCGTTTTATAAAACTCGAGAAGCTGCTTTATAAAACAAGAAGATCGTTTTATAAAACTCGAGAAGCCGTTTTATAAAACTCGAAGATCGTTTTATAAAACTCGAAGATCTTTTTATAAAACTCGAGAAGCCGTTTTATAAAACTCGAAGATCGTTTTATAAAACTCGAGAAGCCATTTTATAAAACTCGAAGATCGTTTTATAAAACTCGAAGAACCATTTTATAAAACTCGAGAATCGTTTTATAAAACTCGAAGAATCGTTTTATAAAACTAGAAGAATCATTTTATAGAACTCGAGAATCGTTTTATAAAACTCGAAGAATCGTTTTATAAAACTCGAGAATCGTTTTATAAAACTCGAAGAAACGTTTTACAAAACTCGAAGAATCGTTTTACGAAACCGCAAAAAACCGAAACAGCCGTAAAACGCGAACTAGTCACGACTAGTTCGCCCATGGGCGAACTAGGAGACACTCCACTAGTTCGCCCATCGGTGAACTAAGCCGGCCCGGCTTAGTTTGCCGATGGGCGAACTAGGAGTCACTCAACTAGTTCGCCCATCGGCGAACTAAGCCGGCCCGGCTTAGTTCGCCGATTGGCGAATTAACAGGCACTCAACTAGTTCGCCGATGGGCGAACTAAAGACTTCTCGGATATCCCGCGCCTCGATCTCCCGCATCTCGATTCAAAACTTACGTCTTTCGACACGGTCGCATTCTGAACCACGGCTGAAGCGTCTCTCGTTCCGTCTCGATCCGACCTATCATTCATGTTTTACGATAAAAACCGTAAAACTTCGCTTTCTCGGAAAGAACTCGAGGAAATCGTATAAAACGGCAACAGTTAAACGAAACACCGAACATTGCCTAAACTATACGATTTATTCGAGATTTCTCGTTAAAATCATAAAAAACTCGTTTTAAATAAAAAAAATCGAGAGAAACGTAAAAAAACGGCATCGGATCAGGAAACGGTCTCGTTAAAGTCGTAAAACGGTTTTTATCGTAAAACGGCCCGAAAGGTCCTAAAACACGATAAAAACCCATCTCGCGACGTTAACGAAATCAAACCCCAAGATACGATAACGCTTTGACGGTTTACTCGCAGACGGAAGATAAAAGGTAAGTTTGAAGATAAATTGAAGATTTCCGCAGAAGAAAAGGAAGGATCGAAGATATGGAAAATTCCCGAAATATTCGGTTTCGAGCAATATGGAAAGACTAAAACCGCCTAAGGAGGAGTATATAAGGAGGAGGCATAGGGCAGAAGCTGAGGGACGAATTTCAGAGCTCTCATCTGAGACTTTTACAACTTTTCTAGACTTAGAATTTTCCGCACTTAGAAACTTAGGCTTTTTCTCGACAAGTTCGGTTTCTATGACTGGCGCTCAATTACTAGACGAACTCGCCCAGGCAGTTCGATCTCTGGTCCATCTCTATCAACTGAACTACGTTCGACTTGATCCCCGAAAGGGGTACGTAGGCAGCCTTTCATAAGGTTCAGTCCGAAATCAATCAAACCTTTTTTCCTATCTTTTTCCGTCTTTCGTTATCAAGCTGCGACTCGACTAGATCTAGGGTTTTATGTTTGTAACTTGCTGATGGCCCCTGCGGCCAAAGCCTTTGTAATTCCTTGTAATGATCATAACACTCTTACGCGAATCGGAAATAAGATCGACTTTCTTTATAAATTCGTTTTATTGCGTTTTTCATATTTTTCCGCATTTATTTGGTTACTTGTCTTTGGCTTTCGCAGAGATCCGGTTCCTCTGGAAAATTAGGGTTTTCCTAAGTTTCCTTATTTAACGGAATTCGACAAGTGTGAATCTCGGTTCCACATATTTTAATATAATTTAACGAAACTTTAGTAAAAAAGCAAAAACAATATCAATAAAACATAGTATGATAGGATTTATGGAAAAAATATATAGTTATTCTTCATTTTACATAAGAGGTTTGCGACAATAACATTTGTTATTGTGTGGAGTCCAAAGAGAAACTATTTCTCCTATTGACTTGCAATGGTCAAAGCAAGCTTGTTGATTGGTAAGGGGTTCTCTAGTAATGCATACACACCTCACATTATATACACATGATGATACCATCTCTTTTCCACATATCTTCACACAGTCAGAGTCATTCTTGCACAACTCCTTATATGCCAAGATCTGAGCAACTGCGAGAATTAATATGTTATTAATCAGGCTAGTATATAATACTGAGGATAAATGTGATACTGATGAATGTAACAGCGCATGAGATTTAATTTTCTTACATGTTGAGAATAGCAGAATACCGATGAACACCAAAGTTGCTTTCTCCATTTTCTTGAATGTGTTTGTATTGTTTAGTTTATGATTTTGAATCATTTGCGTGACTAAAGTGGAGGTTTCGGAAGATATTTATATTGAGAGTGGTAATTAGTTTTCCTTTCGAGTCAGATTCTTTTCTTTTCAGTGTTTTACTATTGCATGTTTGCTTTAATTTTATACCTCTTGTGTATTTCTCACAAACTTATAATTTGTTTAGGATGTATAAAAATAGAATTATATCCAGAACATCATAATATATTTTGGAAGAAAAAAGAAAAAAAACACTGAAACGGGTTGTAATAGATGTTGTGAAGGATATTTTGGTAAATAAGAGAGAAAATATGTTGAATATTATGGTCAATTATTTTTATTTAAATAATGAATTATAATTTTTTATTGTTATATAGTGAAAATTTTCATAAAACAAAGCTCTAAGCCACTTTGGCACATTACAAAGGATTCAAAACACTACTTTTACCCAAAGGATTTTGATGATTGATAGTTTTGGCATCAGGCACAAACTGAATTTCTAAATGATGGATATAAGAAATCATAGCGTCGTCTGTGGGCATCTTTCCGAGGTGCATATGCACGGGGTCCAACTGTTTTTTTTGCATATTTTCTTTATATTTAAGGTCTAGTTTAAATTGATTTTAATACTTTTAGTTAAAATGTATATAAAATAAAGGTTCACTTTAATAATTTAAACTGGCTCCATTAAAAAGTTTGAGCAATCTACAGTTATATGGGAATGTTTAGAAGATGTTACTGCTGATTTTGTGGAAAATGTGTTAATGGATAGAAATAATACTCATTTTGTGGGAAATTGGATTAATGGATCAAAGTAAGAGATATCTGAGATCTCCTCTAATTTTAAAATATATTAAATAATTATATAGAATTTCATTTATTTGAATAATTTTAAAGAAACGAATGTATAATTAAAATTATTTCTAAAACATATCTACTTATTACATGATTAATTACTTTTTTGAATAAAGTTGAGAAAAAGATTATTTGTATAAATAATTTTGGTTATATGTAATTTATTACTCTATTTTAAATAAATATGAAAAATTTATAATTAATATTTTTTTAAGAATATTTGGGGCGCACAAAATATGGATTAAATCTTTATGTAATCTAATAGTTTCTTCAAGTCCAACACTGTTAATGTTTTATATTGAGGTTATACAAAAATATATTTTATTTATAAAGATACTAATACAAGATAGTAAGTGTAAAATAACTGTCTTTCCAGAATTAATTTTCAAATTTTACGAGTTTTATTAATATGATCAAGAAATAATCTAAGACGCAAAGAGTCATTAGTAAATAGGATATCACAAATATCATGAATTTTTTTTTGGCGGCGAATTAGTCACTCTTGTTCGGACCATAACATAAAGCATATTTAATCCATTTTAACATATGATGTACTAGTTTTGTGTAGTAAATTGTGTTATGTAATTATATATGATTTGACATTGTATTTTAATATAATTTAATGAAACTTTAGTAAAAAAACAAAAACAATATCAATAAAACATAGTATGATAGAATTGGTGGAAAAAAATATATAGTTTTCCTTCATTTTACATAAGAAGTTTGCGACAGTAACATTTGTTATTGTGTGGAGTCCAAAGAGAGACTATTTCTCCTATTGACTTGCAATGGTCAAAGCAAGCTTGTTGATTGGTAAGGGGTTCTCTAGTAATGCATACACACCTCACATTATATACACATGATGACACCATCTCTTTTCCACATATCTTTTCACAGTCAGAGTCATTCTTGCACAACTCCTTATATGCCAAGATCTGAGCAACTGCGAGAATTAATATGTTATTAATCAGGCTAGTATATAATACTGAGGATAAATGTGATACTGATGAATGTAACAGCGCATGAGATTTAATTTTCTTACATGTTGAGAATAGCAGAATACCGATGAACACCAAAGTTGCTTTCTCCATTTTCCTGAATGTGTTTGTATTGTTTAGTTTATGATTTTGAATCATTTGTGTGACTAAAGTGGAGGTTTCGGAAGATATTTATATTGAGAGCAGTGGTAATTAGTTTTCCTTTCGAGTCAGATTCTTTTCTTTTCAGTGTTTTACTATTGCATGTTTTCTTTAATTTTATACCTCTTGTGTATTTCTCACAAACTTATAATTTGTTTAGGATGTATAAAAATAGAATTATATCCAGAACATCATAATATATTTTGGAAGAGAAAAAAGAAAAAAAACACTGAAACGGGTTGTAATAGTTGTTGTGAAAGATATTTTGGTAAATAAGAGAGAAAATATGTTGAATATTATGGTCAATTATTTTTATTTAAATAATGAATTATAATTTTTTTATTGTTATATAGTGAAAATTTTCATAAAACAAAGCTCTAAGCCACTTTGGCACATAAAAAGGATTCAAAACACTATTTTTACCCAAAGTATTTTGATGATTGATGGTTTTGGCATCAGGCACAAACTGAATTTCTAAATGATGGATATAAGAAATCATAGCGTCGTCTGTGGGCATCTTTCCAAGGTGCATATGAACGGGGTCTAACTTTTTTTTTGCATATTTTCTTTATATTTAAGGTCTAGTTTAAATTGATTTTAATACTTTTAGTTAAAATGTATATAAAATAAAGGTTCACTTTAATAATTTAAACTGGCTCCATTAAAAAGTTTGAGCAATCTACAGTTATACGGGAATGTTTACAAGATGTTACTGCTGATTTTGTGGAAAATGTGTTAATGGATAGAAATAATACTCATTTTGTGGGAAATTGGATTAATGGGTCAAAGTAAGAGATATCTGAGATCTCCTCTAATTTTAAAATATATTAAATAATTATATAAAATTTCATTTATTTGAATAATTTTAAAGAAACGAATGTATAATTAAAATAATTTCTAAAACATATCTACATATTACATGATTAATTAGTATTTTGAATAAAGTTGACAAAAAGATTATTTGTATAAATAATTTTGGTTATATGTAATTTATTACTTTATTTTAAATAAATATGAAAAATTTATAATTAATAATTTTTTAAAAATATTTGGGCCTCACAAAATATGGATTAAATCTTTATGTAATCTAATAATTTCTTCAAGTCCAACACTGTTAATGTTTTATATTGAGGTTATACAAATATATATTTTATTTATAAAGATACTATTACAAGATAGTAAGTGTAAAATAACTGTCTTTCCGAAATTAAGTTTCAAATTTTACGATTTTTATTAATATGATCAAGAAATAATCTATGACGCAAACAGTCATCAGTAAATAGGATATCACAAATATCATGAATTTTTTTTTGGCGGCAATTAGTCACTCTTGTTCGGACCATAACATAAAGCATATTTAATCCATTTTAACATATGATGTACTAGTTTTGTGTATTAAATTATGTTATGTAATTATATATGATTTGACATTGTATTTTAATAAAATTTAACGAAACTTTAGTAAAAAAGCAAAAACAATATCAATAAAACATAGTATGATAGAATTTGTGGAAAAAATATATAGTTTTTCTTCATTTTACATAAGAGGTTTGCGACAATAACATTTGTTATTGTGTGGAGTCCAAAGAGAAACTATTTCTCCTATTGACTTGCAATGGTCAAAGCAAGCTTGTTGATTGGTAAGGGGTTCTCTAGTAATGCATACACACCTCATATTATATACACATGATGACACCATCTCTTTTCCACATATCTTTTCACATTCGGAGTCATTCTTGCACAACTCCTTATATGCCAAGATCTGAGCAACTGCGAGAATTAATATGTTATTAATCAGGCTAGTATATAATACTGAGGATAAATGTGATACTGATGAATGTAACAGCGCATGAGATTTAATTTTCTTACATGTTGAGAATAGCAGAATACCGATGAACACCAAAGTTGCTTTCTCCATTTTCTTGAATGTGTTTGTATTGTTTAGTTTATGATTTTGAATTATTTGTGTGACTAAAGTGGAGGTTTCGGAAGATATTTATATTGAGAATGGTAATTAGTTTTCCTTTCGAGTCAGATTCTTTTCTTTTCAGTGTTTTACTATTGCATGTTTGCTTTAGTTTTATACCTCTTGTGTATTTCTCACAAACTTATAATTTGTTTAGGATGTATAAAAATAGAATTATATCCAGAACATCATAATATATTTTGGAAGAGAAAAAAGGAAAAAAAACACTGAAACGGGTTGTGATAGTTGTTGTGAAGGATATTTTGGTAAATAAGAGAGAAAATATGTTGAATATTATGGTCAATTATTTTTATTTAAATAATGAATTATAATTTTTTATTGTTATATAGTGAAAATTTTCATAAAACAAAGCTCTAAGCCACTTTGGCACATTACAAAGGATTCAAAACACTATTTTTACCCAAAAGATTTTGATGATTGATGGTTTTGGCATCAGGCACAAACTGAATTTCTAAATGATGGATATAAGAAATCATAGCGTCGTCTGTGGGCATCTTTCCAAGGTGCATATGCACGAGGTCCAACTGTTTTTTTGCATATTTTCTTTATATTTAAGGTCTAGTTTAAATTGATTTTAATACTTTTAGTTAAAATGTATATAAAATAAAGGTTCACTTTAATAATTTAAACTGGCTCCATTAAAAATTTTGAGCAATCTACAGTTATATGGGAATGTTTAGAAGATGTTGCTGCTGATTTTGTGGAAAATGTGTTAATGGATAGAAATAATACTCATTTTGTGGGAAATTGGATTAATGGATCAAAGTAAGAGATATCTGAGATCTCCTCTAATTTTAAAATATATTAAATAATTATATAGAATTTCATTTATTTGAATAATTTTAAAGAAACGAATGTATAATTAAAATAATTTCTAAAACATATCTACATATTACAAGATTAATTAGTATTTTGAATAATATTGACAAAAAGATTATTTGTATAAAGAATTTTGGTTATATGTAATTTATTACTTTATTTTAAATAAATATGAAAAATTTATAATTTATAATTTTTTAAAAATATTTGAGCCTCACAAAATATGGATTAAATCTTTATGTGCTATAATAATGTCGTCAAGTCCGACACTGTTATTGTTTTATATTGAGGTTATACAAAAATATATTTTATTTATAAAGATACTAATACAAGATAGTAAGTGTAAAATAACTGTGCTTCCAGAATTAATTTTCAAATTTAACGAGTTTTATTAATATGATCAAGAAATAATCTCAGACGCAAAGAGTCGTCAGTAAATAGGATCACACATATCATGAATTTGTTTTTGGCGGCGAATTAGTCACTCTTGTTCGGACCATAACATAAAGCATATTTAATCCATTTTAGCATATGATGTACTTGTTTTTGTGTAGTAAATTATGTTATGTAATTATATATGATTTGACATTGTATTTTAATATAATTTAACGAAAATTTAGTAAAAAAGCAAAAACAATAATAAAATATAGGATGATACAATTTGTGGAAAAAAATATATAGTTTTTCTTCATTTTGTTATTATTACATAAGAGGTTTGCGACAATAACATTTGTTATTGTGTGGAGTCCAAAGAGAAACTATTTCTCCTATTTACTTACAATGGTCAAAGCAAGCTTGTTGATTGGTAAGAGGTTCTCTGGTAATGCATACACACCTCACATTATATACACATGATGACACCATCTCTTTTCCACATATCTTTTCACATTCAGAGTCATTCTTGCACAACTCCTTATAAGCCAAGATATGAGCAACAGCGAGAATTAATATGTTATTAATCAGGGTAGTAAATAATAATGAGGATAAATGTAATACTGATGAATGTAACAACGCCTGAGATTTAATTTTCTTACATGTTGAGAATAGCAGAATACCGATGAACACCAAAGTTGCTTTCTCCATTTTCTTGAATGTGTTTGTATTGTTTAGTTTATGATTTTGAATCGTTTGTGTGACTAAAGTAGAGGATTCGGAAGATATTTATATTGAGAGTGGTAATTTTTTTTCCTTTCGAGTCAAATTCTTTTCTTTTCAGTGTTTTACTATTGCAGTGTTTTAGAAGATGTTACTGCTGATTTTGTGGAAAATGTGTTAATGGATAGAAATAATACTCATTTTGTGGGAAATTGTATTAATGGATCAAAGTAAGAGATAACTGAGATCTCCTCCAGTTTTAAAATATATTAAATAATTATATAGAATTTCATTTATTTGAATAATTTTAATGAAACGAATGTATAATTGAAATAATTTCTAAAACATATCTACATATAACATGATTAATTAGTATTTTGAATAAAGTTGACAAAAAAGATTATTTGTATAGAGAATTTTGGCTATATGTAATTTATTACTTTATTTTAAAGAAATATGAAAAAATTTATAATTTATTATTTTTTAAAAATATTTGGGCCTCACAAAATATGGATTAAATCTTTATGTGCTATAATAATGTCGTCAAGTCTGACACGGTTAATGTTTTATATTGAGGTTATACAAAAATATATTTTATTTATAAAGATACTAATACAAGATAGTAAGTGTAAAATAACTGTGCTTCCAGAATTAATTTTCAAATTTAACGAGTATTATTAATATGATCAAGAAATAATCTCAGACGCAAAGATTCATCAGTAAATAGGATATCACACATATCATGAATTTGTTTTTGGCGGCGAATTAGTCACTCTTGTTCGGACCATAACATAAAGCATATTTAATCCATTTTAACATATGATGTACTAGTTTTGTGTAGTAAATTATGTTATGTAATTATATATGATTTGACATTGTATTTTAATATAGTTTAACGAAACTTTAGTAAAAAAGCAAAAAAAATATCAATAAAATATAGGATGATAGAATTTGTGGAAAAAAATATATAGTTTTTCGTCATTTTGTTATTATTACATAAGAGGTTTGCGACAATAACATTTGTTATTGTGTGGAGTCCAAAGAGAAACTATTTCTCCTATTGACTTGCAATGCTCAAAGCAAGCTTGTTGATTGGTAAGGAGTTCTCTGGTAATGCATACACACCTCACATTATATACACATGATGACACCATCTCTTTTCCACATATCTTTTCACAGTCAGAGTCATTCTTGCACAACTCCTTATATGCCAAGATCTGAGCAACTGCGAGAATTAGTATGTTATTAATCAGGGTAGTATATAATACTGAGGATAAATGTGATACTGATGAATGTAACAACGCATGAGATTTAATTTTCTTACATGTTGAGAATAGCAGAATACCAATGAACACCAAAGTTGCTTTATCCATTTTCTTGAATGTGTTTGTATTGTTTAGTTTATGATTTTAAATCGTTTGTGTGACTAAAGTGGAGGATTCGGAAGATATTTATATTGAGAGTGGTAATTTGTTTTCCTTTCGAGTCAGATACTTTTCTTTTCAGTGTTTTACTATTGCATGTTTGCTTTAATTTTATACCTCTTGTGTATTTCTCACAAACTTATAATTTGTTTAGGATGTATAAAAATAGAATTATATCCAAAACATCACAATATATTTTGGAAGAGAAAAAACGGAAAAAAACACTGAAACGGGTTGTAATATTTGATGTGAATGATATTTTGGTAAATAAGAGAGAAAATATGTTGAATATTATGGTCAATTATTTTTATTTAAATAATGAATTATAATTTTTTATTGTTATATATTGAAATATTTCATAAAATAAAGCTCTAAGCCACTTTGGCACATTACAAAGGATTCAAAACACTATTTTGACCCAAAGGATTTTGATTATTGATGGTTTGTCATCAGGCACAATCTGAATTTATAAATGATGGATATAAGCAATCATAGCGTCGTCTGTGGGCATCTTTCCAATGTGCATATGCACGGGGTCCAACTTTTTTTTGCATATTTACTTTATATTTATGGTCTAGTTTAAATTGATTTTTAATACTTTTAGTTAAAATGTATATAAAATAAAGGTTCACTTTAATAATTTAAACTGGCTCCACTAAAAAGTTTGAGCACTCTACAGTTATATGGGAATGTTTAGAAGATGTTACTGCTGATTTTGTGAAAAATGTGTTAATGGATAGANTTATTTTAAATAAATATGAAAAATTTATAATTTATAATTTTTTAAAATTATTTGGGCCTCACAAAATATGGATTAAATCTTTATGTGCTATAATAATGTCGTCAAGTCCGACACTGTTAATGTTTTATATTGAGGTTATACAAAAATATATTTTATTTATAAAGATACTAATACAGGATAGTAAGTGTAAAATAACTGTACTTCTAGAATTAATTTTCAAATTTAACAAGTTTTATTAATATGATCAAGAAATAATCTAAGACGCAAAGAGTCATCAGTAAATAGTATATCACACATATCATGAATTTGTTCTTGGCGGCGAATTAGTCACTCTTGTTCGGACCATAACATAAAGCATATTTAATCCATTTTAACATATGATGTACTAGTTTTGTGTAGTAAATTGTGTTAAGTAATTTTATATGATTTGACATTGTATTTTAATATAATTTAACGAAACTTTAGTAAAAAAGCAAAAACCATATCAATAAAATATAGGATAATAGAATTTGTGGAGAAAAAAAATATTGTTTTTCTTCATTTTGTTATTATTACATAAAAGGTTTGCGACAATAACATTTGTTATTGTGTGAAGTCCAAAGAGAAACTATTTCTCCTATTGACTTGCAATGGTCAAAGCAAGCTTGTTGATTGGTAAGGGGTTCTTTGGTAATGCATACACACCTCACATTATATACACATGATGACACCATCTCTTTTCCACATATCTTTTCACAGTCAGAGTCATTCTTGCACAACTCCTTATATGCCAAGATCTGAGCAACTACGAGAATTAATATGTTATTAATCAGGGTAGTATATAATACTGAGGATAAATGTGATACTGATGAATGTAACAACGCATGAGATTTAATTTTCTTCAATGTTGAGAATAGCAGAATACCGATGAACACCAAAGTTGCTTTCTCCATTTTCTTGAATGTGTTTGTATTGTTTAGTTTGTGATTTTGAATAGTTTGTGTGACTAAAGTGGAGGATTCGGAAGATATTTATATTGAGAGTGGTAATTTTTTTTCCTTTCGAGTCAGATACTTTTCTTTTCAGTGTTTTACTATTGCATGTTCGCTTTAATTTTATACCTCTTGTGTACTTCTCACAAACTTATAATTTGTTTAGGATGTATAAAAATAGAATTATATCCAAAACATCACAATATATTTTGGAAGAGAAAAAAGAAAAAAAACACTGAAACGGGTTTTAATATTTGATGTGAATGATGTTTTGGTAAATAAGAGAGAAAATATGTTGAATATTATGGTCAATTATTTTTATTTAAATAATGAATTATAATTTTTTTATTGTTAAATATTGAAATTTTTCATAAACAAAGCTCTAAGCCACTTTGGTACATTACAAAGGATTCAAAACACTATTTTGACCCAAAGGATTTTGATGATTGATGGTTTAGCATCAGGAACAATCTGAATTTATAAATGATGGATATAAGCAATTATAGCGTCGTCTGTGGGCATCTTTCCAAGGTGCATATGCACGGGGTCCAACTATTTTTTTGCATATTTACTTTATATTTAAGGTCTAGTTTAAATTGATTTTTAATACTTTTAGTTCAAATGTATATAAAATAAAGGTTCACTTTAATAATTTAAACTGGCTCCATTAAAAAGTTTGAGCACTCTACAGTTATATGGGAATGTTTAGAAGATGTTACTGCTGATTTTGTGGAAAATGTGTTAATGGATATAA
>CAKOAT010619598.1:6555-54068 GCA_932364175.1 Eruca vesicaria subsp. sativa
CCCGATTTCAAGATTTTTATTTTTAATTTTTAACGATTTTTAAGTGAATTTAAGGGCATTATTACCATTTAGAAAATATTTAGCCTAATGGGACAATAAGTTAATGAATTTAACCTAAAGGGACAATGTCCAAACCTATTTGGCTTAAAAAACCTATTTTCTCAAAAAAAAAAAAAAGAGAGGTGCTATTGTTATTTAAGAGAAGACGTTGGTTCGGGGATGACAAAACATGTCTGTTCGCTTTAATAATGATGACATCATTTTTTAAAAGTAAATTAAATCTTGTCCATCAGATTTCATTATTAAAGAAATTCTGACCATTAGATACAACATTTTTTTTTTCTATAAAAATATGATGACATCAGCGGTTAACAAAAACAGGTTTGCTATTATATGTAGATATATATAGATTCCCATTTTGTTGAAACAGTCATGATTTTGAAGAGAGAGAGAGAGAGAAAAGGATAAAAAAAAAACTCCCATGAATTTTAATATGTTTTTTCTTCACTTCAAACTCTTTTTTTGTTTTCTCTCTTTTCACTTTCCAGGCACAAATCTTGGCAAGTTTAAAAGTGTATTTGCTCTTGCAACACCTTCTAGTGTATAATACTTTGTTCGCTGTTCTGTATCCATGCTATCCTCTTCTTTTAATAGCTTTTCATCTTCACTTTTGTCCAGAGCAATCTCTTTCCCGGCCCTGACACAACTCGAAGTCTCGAACGGCCTAGTCTTGATGCATCAGCCCTGTACTTTTTGTGAATGCCACAATCAGAGGCTGTGACAAAGAAATACAGTGAAATGGAAGCAGAATGAACGGCATGGAAAATATAAATGGTCACTAGTGAACCGCCAGAAGAACAAAATATGAGAAGCAGTTGTTGCTGAATATCTCAGTGTCCCTTTTACTCATCGCAATCAGCCGCTGCTTCCAGAATAAATAACAGGCTAGCGTTGTTTCATGAGTGATGTAGCCTCCCGTCTTAGCATTATAATAGACCCATGGACAAAAAAAAAATTTTGGACCCTTTTTGTGAAGAAAAAAAAAAATTTTAGACCCATTTTTTTTATAAATTTATGTGATTTTAATGTGGACCTTGGGCATTTGCCATGTTGGCCACCTCTCTAAGCCGGCACTCCTATCTCTATTGTTTTGTACGTGAGGAGGTTAATGCATGATATTTATGTAGGCCAACATTTGGGTTTGTTTAGTTTATGCGTTTGCATTTGGTGTTTATAATGACAGTCAGAATCAAGAGGATATCGTATTGCTCTGGTACTTCGTGGCATGGTCACAAGAATCTTCTAACAATGTAATCAAACATCGTATCCCTTTCGGATTCTTCTTTGGATGAAATGCAGTGTTAAAAAAAAAGATATGATAAATTATTACCCTGAGCAAGCTCAGGTGTTCAACTAATTAAGCGTAGCTACTTGGTACACAAGCTATATAAGTTTTAACAGTAAGCCTACAACTTCTTGAAACTTCTTTAACACGACATCGTTTTTCCCCCTTTTCACATCTCTAGAGTCGAAACTAAATCAACTACTTGATACCTCTGACGTTGGAACCAACTGCTGAAGCTGATGAACCACATGAGACATTCTAGGCCTCATAGATGGCACATTCTGCGTACAGGAATAAACCAAGTCCACAACTTTCTGAACCACACTCGCTTCCGGTAAGCCACACGTTATAACCGGATCAAGAAGCTCTAACCAACGGTTTGCCTGAACCAACGGTGTAGCCCATTCGAATATACTCTGCCACCCGACAGAAGAGTTAACCGCTTGAGTTGGTCTACGACCACTCACAATCTCAAGCAACAGAACACCAAAGCTGTAAACGTCACTCTTAGTAGTAAGCTCGTTTCTGTAAACGTATTCAGGTGCTAGGTAACCATATGTCCCACCAGCCATTACAGTTCTCTCTTGCATTACTTCCCATGGGACAAACTTTGAGAGACCAACACCCATTAGATGAGCTCCAAACTCCTCATCAAGCAGGACATTACTCGCTCTTATATCGCGGTGCACCACTTGTGGCTTCACCTTGTCGTGAAGAAACCTGTTCATTCAGACAGAACATCTTAAAACCAAACCAAACCTGAACCAAAAAGCTTTATTACAAGACGTATATACAATTATATTTATATTTTTGAACATTTTTTATTTTTATAATTTAAAACTATTTATATATGTTAAATTTTTTTTTATACATAAAAATTTATTTGAATTACATTATATTTTCAGTTGTTAGAAACTAATGTATATATATATATATATCAATCTTATATCTATACTTTATGTAGAAATAAATGTTTGTATATCAAACCCGAACCAACCAGAAACTATAGTAAAAGACTGACACTTACGCGATTCCTTGAGCAAGAGTTGTGGCTATGTTCAACCTCATGTTCCAGTCCAAGCTTCTACCACCTCTAGGAACATGGTGCAGCCATCTATCAAGCGGACCATTGGCTATGAACTCATAAACAATGAACCTCTCTCCATGATCATAGCAACAACCTTTGATAGCCACCACATTCGTGTGATGAAGCCTAGCAGCTCTTTTAATCTCAGAGTAGAACTCTTTCTTCCTCTGAAAGCTCGACCGTTTCAGTCTCTTAACCGCCACTTTGGTCCCGTCTGATAAACCGCCGGTATAGGTTCCTCCGGTTTTCGCGTCCCCGGCAAGACGGTTTGCTTCGCTGAAGTTCTTGGTCATTGATCTGAGCTCCTCGCTTGTGAAAATCTTCCATGATGGAGGAGATAAAGCTGAAGAAGAAGACGGGCTTGATACTTTACGCGATTTTCGACGTTTCTTGCTGCGTTTGTAGATGAGGAACCATAGTATGATGGCGAATGTGGTGAAGAGGATCAAACCGCTTACAACTAAGAGGATGATTTGATATTCACCGTGACAGTTACGACATTTAATGTCTGCAAAAAAAAGACAGAAACAATATACTTAGTGTTTGCTGTCTGAATACTAGTTATAGTGAGAGAAGATGAGTGTCTTACCAGAATCAACCGAGCAAATGAAACCATGAGACATGTTACATTTTTCACCAAAGACTTGTAGTGAACCGTTTGTCAAAACCATACATATGTCAGCACGACAAGATGAGTTCCCGTTGCTATTGCGACATGGTTTACGAACTGGTACTTTAGTAAACATGGTTTGGTTCCATTGAGGAGTCTTAGGATCTGACCAGGTCCAGTTAAAGTCTGAGGTAGTAGAGTTCAGGGTTCTTCCTCCAATCCAACAACTAGTAGCGTTTGCATTGCATAGTTTTTGAACAAAGATGAGTTCTTTGTTTGATGAAAGCGATGCTAAGTGACCACCAGAGGCTATGCAGAACGTCTCTGACTTCTCCCACGAAGTAAAGTTTCTGAAGTACGCGTAGCATTTGACTTGGTTCGGTCCAAGGACCCAATTGGTAGGACAAGAAACTGTAGATTAGAGAAACAATAAACAAACTCTTATCTCAGATATGTTCAGACAAGACATTAAAACCATTTACTGTTTTCCAATTAAAGTTGTAAACTCTTTATACCTTTGTGAGATCTATTCCTGAAACCAGTTACATTTCGAGCTGATGATTCGCTTGATATCTGAAAGCAAATACAAGATTTGGTATTTAAAGATCATAAAATTACAACTTCATTATGATAAAAAAGATTCAATCATTTAAGCAGAGAGTTCGAACAAGTTCAAAAACCCTAGTTCTTGAATGCTTTCACTTACAGTATCAAAGGAGGCGAGATAGAGCAGGGAGAGACAAGAAATCAAAACCAGTGATTGTTTCCTAAAGAAAATCCAAGTTAGCTCCATAGCTGCAGCTTCACAGGAAACCGTAAAGAGATTCAACGAAGTTCAGCGTCCAATTCACAAATCAGAAACCCGTATACACGCGAAGGACAAGGATATTCATTAGAGAATTAGAAATTACAGCTAAGTCATAGCATCAGAAAGGAAAACGAAGACTTTTGTTTGAATGAAGAGTCTGGAAAATTGGGGTTTTGATGTAATCGCAGGGACAAGAGAGAGAGAGAGAGAGCAAAAGGGGTCTTTAATGGCGAATTTATGGAGCTAGACAGTAGACGGACTTCGGACAAGTCAGTGGGTAGTTCGGACATAAAATTCTAATTTTCTTGTTTTCTCCCTGTATTTTATGAAAATAAAATTTAGCTCCCAAATTACTCTAATTTTCAATTTCTCAAACCTACAATCTACAAAATAAAACTAAAATTTTTATATATATTCGCCAAAATCATTAATGGCGAATTTTTTAATAATATAAATAAACTAATACAGAGTCACTTGAAGGAGAGAAAAATAAAATAAAAATAAACACTGAGAAAACATAATTAATTATAAGTATTAATATAATACTAATATAGAGTGCTATACAATTTTGTTAATAAATTTGAAAATACGAATATTAAATCAATCAAAACATGACATACAAAAAGAAATTTTAATCTTCTTTTGTCTAAACAAGTTCTCATATGAAAAATGATTTCTCATATTTTTTCTTATTAATTTAGATTTTAAATACAAAACCATCGGTAAAAATGCTCTCGACAGTACTAATCATAAAGTCCAGACAACTTTGCCACCTTTCTTGCGGATTAATAATCGATTAGGATAAAATCTACGCTTTGCTAGTACGGAAAATTATATGAAAATTATTTAAAAAATATAGTACAAAAGAGAAGGAAATTTCTATTCTCGACCGAATTAACATTTTCGGCCTTTATACAATTTTTTAAAAAAAAAATTGGTTAATTAAATAGCTTATTGATGATCTGATCTAAATTTTAAAAATATTTTAGGTTAAAAAATCACTTATCGTATATGCACCTATCATTTAAGCCGAATAATTTCACACCTACTATTTAGTTACAATGAAACTATGCCAGCTCGATTTTATATCATGATTTAACAATTTAAAAGTTAATTATGGTTATGATAATTTTACGTTCACGTGTCAATTCTAACTATTTTCAATATTTTTTTGTGTTGATTTTTTTCATTTTGGTTACTTGATATAAATATTGTTTTTTGAGTTTATTCTTTTTTCCTTCTTTTGTTTTCGTCTAAGATTAAGACAATTTTAAGATTTAAAATTATTAAAGAGATATACACTTAGGTTAAAATCTGCGTTTAGTGCAAAATAAATATTTTATATTTGTTAATTATTTTATTTTTCTTCATATTATGACATAATAAAATAATAATTACATTAAATAACTAAAAAATCAATTACTATTATATAATAACTTGGCATGATAATCAAACGACCGCTCATGTTTATTCGGAATTAATTTAGGATAAGTAAATCAAAACAATCAATCTTATATAATGTATATGATATATAAAAATTTAAATGATAGCATAGATTTAAACAGTATACGTTTAATATGATATTTATTAAATGAGGTTTAAGCTCATAGGATTTTATTATTATTTGCATATTTATGTAAAAAAAATTACACCGCCGAATTTTTTAATGTGGAATGTTTAGTCGTTTCAATAATTTATAATCATTTAAAAACAAGGAAGATTTCAAAATTAAAATATTAAATTTTTAATATATGTTCAGTGCAAATATCAAAATATAAGTATGTATTTTTATCTGATGTATAATTTAATTTAAATGATATGAAATATATATAGTAACATAAACACCTATGGAAATAAAATTATTTATTCATATGCTTTTATAATCCTTGTATCTTATTATAGAAAAAAATAAACTTTGATCAAAAAAATTTATGTGAGACATTTAACCATTTTAGTAATTTATACTCGTTTTAAAAAATTAATACAACATATACAAAAAATCTAATTTTTTATTATATGATTGATATAATTTCGTAGTTTATTTTAATACTAAAGAATTAAACAAAAAGTGATCAAATATTTATTGTTAGCAAAAATTTATTATTTAAAATCATTAATTGCCATATATATCTTAATCACGTTACGTAATTCCGAATATATTATTTAGAGCAATTGGGCCGTATGACCATGAAAATAGTATAATTCACATACTAGCTATTTCCTTAACATACATATACACTTCGTTATATATACATATTAATATTGTAATACCCTTCTTTCAACCGGCATAACTTGATATAAAAAAATAAAAATCTTAATTATTAAACACCCAAAAGTAAATCGTGGTGTATCTAATTTCACATGTTCACTCTTTTACGTCATCTACTCTTTCATGATTTGGTAAACTACTAATCCAAATTTCTATTCTACGTGTCCCATGTAGCATGGAACAAGAACTGCTATGGATTCTACTTTGACACCACTAATTTCCTTTTAGTAATTACACTTTAATACATGATTTTTTGGAATTCTTTCATATGTCAAATATGTGATCAAGTCTTTGCTATTTATTCCATCGATTAAGGTGTGAGAAAGTATCTGGTGACATCGTCCCCCATCACATACCTTTATCAACTTCAATAGTTTGTCTATTCTATGTGAACCATGTAGAATGGAACAGAATAAAGAATGTATTGTTTTGTTCACCAGTATATACTATGCTATGTTTTTTGTTCCATTCTATTCGGGTTTAGGATTTATACTTGGGTTTAGAGTTTAGTGATTAGGATTTAGTATTTGAAAGGTGGAGGTTGAGGTTTGGGTTTAGTGATTCTATCATGTATTGTTTCATATGATGATTAATAAAAAGGGTTCTATTTTGCTCATCAATATTTACTATTCTATGTATTTTGCTCCATTCTATTTGTGTTTAGAGTCTATACTAGAGTTTAGGGTTTAGTGATTAGGATTTAGGGTTTAGTATTTGGAAGGTTGAGGTTTGGGTTTACTAATAGCAATTTAGGGTTTAGTATTCAAAAGTTAGGTCTGATTTAACATTTATTATGTAAAATTACATAGTATTTGTTTCCATTTCATGTGCTTTACATGGAAGGGACATGCATTTTATTTGCACTTGTCATGTCAAAATTTCTATGTCATATTCAGCAGCATGTAGAATAGAAAAGAAAATTATATTGAATTACGTTCAGTTAAAGCTACAATAATAGTTATACTATTTTATGTAAACTACATAAATTATGAATCGATATCTTACCGTATATGTCTTGAATATATATCTTTCATGCACTATGTAAATTATGTGGTTGTTACTATACCACAGAAATTGAACACGTCATTTACTTTAAAATATGAAACGACAACCTTTTCCTTTTAGGAACATAACCGGCTAGAATGAAAGCAAAAAATCTGACAATGTATTATGCTAAAATCATGTTTAATTTTTTTTTAATTTATAAGTCATACATGGCTATTTCACCAATAAATCTTTTTATTTAAGAAAAAAATATATAATTAATTTTAATTTGATAAATGAATGGTTCAAATTACTCCATTAAATGCTTATTATCTTATGCTATGTATCAAAACATAAGCTCAATGTCATGTGCATCGAATTTAAGAGATCCTAAGGAAATCATTAGAGAGTATTTGGATCAACTATTTTTCAATTGATATAGAACTGACACGTCATCAAAATTGCTATGCTAAGTAACTAATCAGAATCATTAGAGAGCACTAGATGCATAGTCCTCGCGCAAGCGTGAGGGTTAGATACGTTGTTGATGTGTTGTGTAGTTTTGTGTATGAGACTTTTCTGTTTTTTTTTTTAACATTTGTTTATCTGGCTTATCTATAATGGTGATGAATAAAACATTAGATGTCACACAACTTGATTAGTCTGATAAAAGAATAAACATCGAATTCATATGGGTTGATATTTTCATATTTTATCTTCGTAGTGATTTTATCGAGCATTCCCTTTATTAGTGATTTTATCGAGCATTACTGTTATTAGTGCTTTCATGTAAAAAACAATTTAATGGAGACAAGACAAAAAAGGACATGTGTTTATTAGTGTAATTTTCTTTTTGAAATTATGTTATATATATATATATATTTTAGTTGTGATGTATATGAGATTTATGGCCGATCTGAATGGTTCGGGGTAAATATTTATCATTGAAAAATATGTTTTTATTTTATTTGATGATTATAATTGAATTGAAATGATATTGGATAGAACATGATAACCTTTCTTATAAAAGTATCTAAGATGGTCTCATAAAGTTTCAAATCCTTAAGCCATTTTGTATCCCAACAACCAGCATAAAAAATCATTCTGAATCTCCCTAAGCTTTTAGGTATCTCGAAAAGCCTAAACTAAAAAAAAAATTACATGCAAGCACTGCGTTTCGAACCCACGCACTCGCGGTACCAACTTCTCGTCACCGACTTACACCACTGGGCCATTTCATCATTCATCAATAACATTCAGTCTTACAAAAACTTATATGTTTTTGTTTTCCCTAATAACACGCACGGAGCCTGCAAACTTGCTGACGTGGAAACGCTGAAGAGCTTCAAAAGTGTACTATTATTATATAGATTTGGATCAACTATTTTTCTCTTTCTTTTTTTTTCTTAAGAACAGAAAATGCAAAACTAGAAACAAAAAGCAATTTTTATAGCAAAGATAGATTAACACTACATTTAGTATCAATTGGAATATGTTTAAAACAATTCATCTTATATACCAAATAATCAAAATTAAATAACCAAAATAATATTTTCATTTTTTTGTAAGATATTTGTTATAATTTTTGGAAATTAATATAAAGTATAAAAACATGTTTACAGTGGTACATTTTGTAAATAAATGATTTTAAAATATTATATTAATATTATCAAATAATATTATTAAATTTCTTTATATTTCACTTTAATTTAATTAGTTTTATTTTGCTCAATAAAACTAATTAAGTCCTTTGCTGAATCATATCATAATTTCCAACAAATTTCGGAGAAACTTCCGGCAACACATTCACATTGGAACTTTCCGAGTAGATTAACAAGTTGCTTTTTTTGTTCTCGGAAAGTTCTCAAAATTTTGTCTATATTTTTTCTGACCAAAAAGATTCTCGGAAAAATTCATCGGCTTTCTGTAGTGTAATGATTTGCATCATGACTTTACAAACTCATTGAAACTAATAAAGTAAAGCGTTATAAATAAATAAATAAATAAAAACTAAGTCCTTCGCTTATTCTGCAAGTAAGCAAAGTACGTCACTCTTTTTTATTTTTTTGTATTTGACGGAGAGACTTCCTCTTGTATAAATAGGTAATTCGTTTTTCTCATTTCGGACAGTCACGAAGGAGGAAGAGAGATAGAAGCTTTTTTCAAAAAAAAAAAAAGAGATAAAAGCTATGGCGGAAGAACACTTCGACGTTCTGACCAAATTCGGAGAGAAGACCGGTGTGTCCAAACCCAGGCATGTGCTTTTTTCACTTACTTTTTGGATGAAAAATGCATATAAAATCTATTCGTATAACTAGAAGTCTCATTTGAGATTTTCCTTTACTGTTTTTGTTTGATTTTGATTCTTCGTTAACTTCTGTTACCTTAAAACAAATTGTCTTATTTTTTTTTTGTCACACCGTGTCCTCCTTCTTCATTAAAGGTCAGAGGTTCATCGAGATGGAGATTACCATCGTGCAGTTATTGTGTGGATCTTTGTAGAGAGCACTCAAGAACTACTTCTCCAACTCCGCTCTGATGATAAAGATTCTTGGCCTGGTCGATGGGACATCTCAAGTGCTGGTCATATCTCAGCTGGTGATTCATCTCTTATGTCGGCTCAGTAAGTAAATCTGATTCTGCAATTCACTTTACTTCTTCTCTCGTTTTAAACTAAAGTTGCTGTCCACTTCTCTTTCTGCGCAGGCGAGAGCTTGAGGAAGAGCTTGGCATAAAACTCCCAAAAGATGCCTTTGAAATGTTATTCGTCTTTCTTCAAGAATGGTTTGTTTTTTTTTTTTTTTTTTTTTAATTCATATATTTTGGCTTATGTGATACATTCTCTTAGTCTCTTTATAAAATCTTTTTTGTTTGCTTCTTAAAGTGTTTAACTTGGTTTCTCTAATCTGAATAACCACACTGACTGATTACTCTATTGGAGTCTCATCTCTTATCCAACTGTGTGTTGTTTTTCTTTTACAGTGTCATAAACGATGGAAAATTCATAAATAATGAGTTCGATGATGTGTATCTTGTTACAATTTTGCATCCGATCCCATTAGAAGCCTTTACTCTTCAAGTGAGTTTTTTTTTTTTTTTTCCTTTACAAGGTTGTAAGTTTTAGTTGCTAATTTGGATTCTCAAGTTGCCTTACCATTTCGTTGTTTCTTATATATTAGAAAGAGGAAGTCTCTGCTGTAAAGTACATACCTTATGAAGTATACAGAAACCTCCTTGCCAAGAAAGATCCTGCTTATGTGCCATATGATGTTGATGGAGACTTTGGAAAACTATTTCACATAATCAGTCAGAGGTACACATTAATTATCTCTCTTATTTAGTGTTTTCTGAGTTGTTTCTTTTTGGTAATCTCTGATGATATGTACTAACAACATCAAAAGAGTTGTTGTACTAAGCTAAAGTCTTCTTATAGACAGTTCTTATAGTGTTTCTTCTTGCTGTAGGTGCCAAGTGAACACTGAGTCTCGTAGTTTATCTCTGCAGAAGCAACTCCAAAGATATTCTCCTGTCACCCTCGAAGCAAATGTACTAACTTGTCACATATATATATATATATATATATATTAGCGTGATTTATTTGTTTCAAATGTACCACAAAACTCAGCTTTTATTGACTATGCAGTTGACAGAAGAACTCTCTGAGGCAGATCAGAAAACGCTGGGTCTAATCGACGATATTTGCCATGAGCAGGTTTTGTTGTACATCTGTTGTCTGAATTTTCAGTTATGTTTCTCATGGTTGAACTTAAACTAAACTAGATAAGTTGTCTGTTTATCCTAAACAGTTTTGGCACAGCAATCCAGCTCTAAGAGATTGGCTTAAGGAGCATGCTAATGCATCAGAACTTGACAAATTAAAATGGAAATACTTCCTGATCAACAAAATTCCATGGTGAGTATCATTGTACTGGCTTTGTTACAACAAAGGTGTCTGTTAATACAAGTTGCAAAATTCATTTAACATATTGTAACACACCTCATGACAATTAGGAGAGTGATCAGTGCAATAGATTGACGACGTTTCTTTCTACATTTGTAGGTCGTCTTTGGATGAAAATGAACCACTCTTGACTACGGCTGATTCAGCTGTAAAGTTGCTTCCTGAAGCAACGAAACCTATTGCTGGCTGGAAGGGTCTTGAATACAGAGCAGCCTTTCCTTTGACTAAGCCACCTGGTGCCAATTTCTACCCTCCTGATATGGTACCCATTTTCACAATGTTTGATGTCTGTTTTCCATTTTATGATATGTTCCGGTAACCCATGGTAAGAAATGTGTTTCGAAAATCTATAGGAGTTCACCTCATGGCTGAGATATATAAACTGTAGCCCTGAGTTGTGGATTTGTAATAATGATTAAAACTCAATTCAAACTTGTTTTACATTTTGCACTTTATGAAACTCTTTTCAACAGGTCTCAAACAGACAAACAAAATTTAACATACATATATATATGCAATGTAATAATACATTTTGGTCTTTGCAAGAATACACAACGTGTAATGGATCCTAAAAAACATTGGTAAGAGAAGAATGTACCTGGGAAAGCTGTCTACTTAAGCCTTTGAAGGGTGATGATGAGATGTCTTTTCAGCATTCTTGTTCCTTCTTCCATGGCTAGTTTGCTCCATCCTGATCCTCCTCTCCAGTACCGGTCCTGAGGGGAAGCATTACAAGCAACCGCTTCCGGCCCTCAAAAAATACTTGAAAAATTCAGTCTTTTTTATAAGAAAATTATTATTATAATATATAAACATTTTTATAGAAATGGCCAATTTTTAGAAAATTGCTTCTGGTCTTTCCCATGTCAAGACCGGTACTGCTCCTCTCATGGACAAGATCTTAGCCCTCTCGACTCCGTTTCCTCTAATTCCTGTGATCTTCGAATACACCATTGGCATCAAGAGATGATGTATTGTCTTTTTGTCTCATTACCTCTTGTATCATCCGGTGCTAGTAAAGATATGCCTATGAATACACACATCATTCCTAATATGAACATTGTTGTTCTTAACGCATCGAAAACCTGTTTAAAGAAGAAGAAGAGAATAATAAGCATGATGACCAAACGAATCATCTAAGATCCCTTCTTAGCAGGATGAACCTGAAACTATATCTTGAAAGTAGCTAGATGAATATTCCTGTACAGATGGAAAAGAAAGTCCAAGCAATCAACATTTGAACTATGAGAATTGCATCATACAGATATCGATGTGCTTTTTTGGTTATCATTATATAAAAACGAAAGTGAACAAACACATTTTAGGAATAATATATAGAAAACAAAGTTAACACACACAATCTAGAAATAGATGAAAATTCTCCGCCGGTTTGTTTTTCTAACTGAAAATTCCGGCGAAGAAGACCATCGTAAAAGAGTAAAACTAGGATATGGAGCAACTAGCTTCACTTGAACTTAACAAAGTTACAATACAATCACCTTGACATGACGGAAAGTTAAAGATCCATTAAAAACAAAAGCTTGGTCGATTATAATTCTTTTTTTTTTTTAAGTTGTTTCTGTAAAATTCTGTTCGTAATGTCAAATAAGCATGTCAAACGATAGCATCGATTTGATATATTAGAACATGCTACGTACGAGGTCGTGGTTTGTGGACTATATTGTATGTACTTATTCAAGATGTAATATTTAGAGAAAGACAAAAGAGAAGAAATGTACCATGCATGAAGGGAGAGCGACGGATAAAAGATATCTTCATCATAGAGAGAGGATGATTTTATGATTCAAGTCGTCTGGTCTAGAGGAGTCTTACAAGGATAAAATCTATGCTTTGCTAGTATGGAAAATTATATGAAATTTATTTAAGAAATATAGTACCAAAAAAAAATTATATTCTCGACCGAATTAACATTTTTGGCCTTTATACAATTTAAAAAATTGGTTAATTAAATAGCTTATTGATGATCTGATCCAAATTTTTAAAATATTTTAGGTTAAAAAATCACTTATCGTATATATCATTTAAGCCGAATAATTGCACACCTACTATTTAGTTACAATGAAACTATGTCAGCTTGATTTTATATCATAATTTAACAATTTAAAAGTTAATTATGGTTATAAGAATTTTACGATCACGTGTCAATTCTAACTATTTTCAATTTTTTTTTTGTCGATTTTTTCATTTTGGTTACTTGATATAAATATTGATTTTTGAGTTTATTCTCATTTACTTGTTTTGTTTTGGTCTAAGATTAAGACAATTTTAAGATTTAAAATTATTAAAGAGATATATACTTAGGTTAAAATCTGCGTTTAGTGCAAAATAAATATTTTATATTTGTTATTTATTTTATTTTTTCTTCATATTATGACATAGTAAAATAATAATTATATTAAATAACTAAAAAATCAATTACTATTATATAATAACTTGGCATGCTAAATCAAATGACCGCTCATGTTTATTCACAATTAATTTAGGATAAGTAAATCAAAACAATCAATCTTATATAATATATGATATATAAAAATTTAAATGATAACATAGATTTAAACAATATACTTTTAATATGATATTTATTAAATGAGGTTTAAGCTCCTAGGATTTTATTATTATTTGCATATTTATGTAACACAATTTTACACGAACGAATTTTTTAATGTGGAATGTTTAGTGATTTCAATAATTTATAATCATTTAAAAACAATGAAGATTTCAAAATTAAAAGATTAAATTTTCAATATATGTTCAATGCAAATATCAAAATATAAGTATGTAGTTTTATATGATGTATAATTTAATTTAAATGATATGAAATATATATAGTAACATAAACACCTATGAAAATAAAATTATTTATTCATATGCTTTTATAATCCTTGTATCTTATTATAGAAAAAAAAAACTTTGATCACAAAATTTTATGTGAGACTTTTAACAGTTTTAGTAATTTATACTCGTTTTTCAAAATTAATACAACATATACAAAAATCTATTTTTTTATTATATGATTGATATAATTTTGTAGTTTATTTTAATACTAAATAATTAAACAAAAAGTGATCAAATATTGATTGTTAGCAAAATTTTATTATTTAAAATCATTAATTGACATATATATATTAATCACGTTACGTAATTCCGAATATTTTATTTAGAGAAATTGGGCCGTATGACCATGAAAAAAATATAATTCACATACTAGCTATTTCCCTAACAAACCTATACACGTCGTTATATATACATATTAATACTGTAATACCCTTCTGATAAGGCTTTTTAGGCCTTAGAGCAAATCAATGTAGTAAGGTAAGTAAAGTGTCAATCCAATCCTGAGAGCTATTGAATAAAGAGAATGCAAGACATTGCTAAATCTAAATGCAATCAATGGGGGTTTGTTTTATAAGTAACTAGTAACAAGCTATATGTAAATAAGAATAACTAAGCTTTGGTTTAAATGAGATAAAAGAACTTATGGGTAAAGGTATTGACTTTGGGTGATCAAGTTGCTATCTAGGGTGAGGTTTCAAGTAATCATTCATATCCTATAGGTCTAGACACAATCCTAAGCTAGTTCTTGGTCAAGGTAAAAGCTCATTTACTATCAATCTCTATCCACAAATGGTCATTGGTCTAAATCAATCAAGCAATCATTGAGAACAAGTCTACTAACCATCTAAGCCTTCCTAACATGAAGTGTCTTTGGTTAAGCAAGCAAAAAGCATTATTACTTTGGTTCAGGCATTTCATCATACACCTTGTCGGCATGAAATGCCTAATGATCTAGTTTAGAAGGATTAGGTCTAATCTAGCATTGAGAATAAGTAATAAGCATAGGACAAGAAAGATCTAACACTAATCACCCTAGATCATCACTTAATCATCCTAATCACCCTAACCCATAAGCTCAAAGAGAGTCTACTCACTAATATTCATGTTTAATCTTAAATCCATGATGGATAGAAGACTAATCATGATTAGAAGAAGAGATAGACTCCAAATTACTCAAGAAATAAATATTATATTAATCAAGGATTCAACTTTCCAATGTGTTTTTGAGAGAAAAGAAGATAGTTCTAAACTTAGGTCTCCAATGTATTTATAGAAGCCTAAAAACGAGCATAAAAGTTGGGTCTTTTCATCTGTAGCGACATGCTCGTAGCGACATGCAGTGGTCGCTACAGACTCTCCGCGCTCTTCCTAGCGACATGCTCTGGTCGCTACAGTTCTGGTCGCTACAGGGTTGATATGCCTCCAGTAGATAGATCATAACTTCTTCAATACGGCTCCAAATGACTTGAAACCACTTCCATTAGAACGATAACTCAATTTCCCATGTCTTCCCAAAATATGAGCTTCAAAAGATATCCTTAAGGTCTCCATCCATGTTCATCTTTAACCCTCTTTTGGATCACAATGCTCCCAAACACCTCCATTCACTCCATGGCACACTCCAATACCTAATAAGAACATATGAATGCAATATGGACCTAAAGATGTCTAAACCTGAATCTATATGATGATTTATGTACAAAATGAAATTCTAAAACTATGCAAATATGCCTCATATCAACTTCTTTCAACCGGCATAACTTGATATAAAAAAATAGAAATCTTAATTATTAAACACCCAAAAGTAAATCATGGCGTATCTAATTTCACATGTTTCCTCTTTTACGTCATCTATTATTTCATGATTTGGTAAACTACTAATCCAAATTTCTATTCTACGTGTCTCATGTAGCATGGAACAAGAACTGCTACGAATTCTACTTTGACACCACTTATTTCCTTTTAGTAATTACACTTTAATACATGGCTTTTTGGAATTCTTTCATATGTCAAATCTGTGATCAAGTCTTTGACATCGTCCCCCATCACATACCTTCATCAACTTCAACAGTTTGTCTATTCTATGTGAACCATGTAGAATGAAACATAATAAAGAATGTATTGTTTTGTTCACCAGTATATACTATGCTATGTATTTTGTTCCATTCTATTCGGGTTTAGGATTTATACTTGGGTTTAGAGTTTAGTGATTAGGATTTAATATTTGGAAGGTGGAGGTTGAGGTTTGGGTTTAGTGATCCTATCATGTACTGTTTCATATGATGATTAATAAAAATGGTTCTATTTTGCTCACAATATATACTATTCTATGTATTTTGTTTCATTCTATTTGTGTTTAGAGTCTATACTTGGGTTTAAGGTTTAGTGATTAGGATTTAGGATTTAGTATTTGGAAGGTCGAGGTTTGGGTTTAGTGATAGCAATTTAGGGTTTAGTATTCAAAAGTTAGGTATGATTTAACATTTAACTTGATATCACGTTTATTATGTAAAATTACATAGTCTTTGTTTCCATTCAATGTGCTTTACATGGAAAGGACATGCATTTTATTTGCACTTGTCATGTCAAAATTTTTATATCATATTCGGCATGTGGAATAGAAAAGAAAATTATATTGAATTACGTTCAGTTAGAGCTACAATAATAGTTATCCTATTTTATGTAAACTACATAAATTATGAATTGATATCTTACAGTATATGTCTTGAATATATATCTTTCATGCGCTACGTAAATTATGTGGTTATTACTATACCACAGAACTTGAACACGTCATTTACTTAAAAATATGGAACGACAACCTTTTTCTTTTAGGGATATAACCGGCTAGAATGAAAGCAAAAATTCTGACAATGCATTATGCTAAAATCATGTTTAATTTTTCAATTTATAAGTCATACATGGCTATTTCACCAATAAATCTTTTTATTTAAGAAAATTATATATAATAAATTTTAATTGATAAATGAATGGTTCAAATTACTCCATTAAATGCTTATTATCTCATGCTATGTATCAAAACATAAGCTCAATGTCATGTGCATCGAATTTAAGAGATCCTAGGGAAATCATTAGAAAGTATTTGGATCAACTATTTTTCAATTGATATAGAACTGACACGTCATCAAAATTGCTATGCTAAGTAACTAATCAAAATCATTAGAGAGCATTTGGATCAACTATTTTTCTTCTTTTTTTTTTTAAGAACAAAAAATGCAAAACTAGAAACAAAAAGCAATTTTTATAGCAAAGATAGATTAACACTACATTTAGTATCAATTGGAATATGTTAAAACAATTCATCATATATACCAAATAATCAAAATTAAATAATCAAAATTAAATAACCAAAATAATATTTTCAATTTTTTTGTAAGATATTTATTATAATTTTGGGAATTAATAGTAAAGTATAAAAACATTTTTGATAAATATATAAATCAATGATGAATATATATATGTATATATAAATATATAAAAACATATTTACAGTGGTACTTTTTGTAAATCAATGATTTTAAAATATTAGATTAATATTATCAAATAATATTATTAAATTTATTTATATTTCACTTTAATTTAATTAGTTTATTTTGCTCAATAAAACTAATTAAGTCCTTTGCTGGATCATATCATAATTTCCAACAAATTTCGGAGAAACTTCCGGCAACACATTCACATTGGAACTTTCCGAGTAGATTAACAAGTTGCTTTTTTTGTTCTCGGAAAGTTCTCAAAATTTTGTCTATATTTTTTCTGACCAAAAAGATTCTCGGAAAAATTCATCGGCTTTCTGTAGTGTAATGATTTGCATCATGACTTTACAAACTCACTGAAACTAATAAAGTAAAGCGTTATAAATAAATAAATAAATAAATAAAAACTAAGTCCTTCGCTTATTCTGCAAGTAAGCAAAGTACGTCACTCTTTTTTATTTTTTGTATTTGACGGAGAGACTTCCCCCTTGTATAAATAGGTAAATAGGTAACTCGTTTTTCTCATTTCGGACAGTCACGAAGGAGAAAGAGAGATAGAAGCTTTTTTGAAAGAAAAAAAAGAGAGATAGAAGCTTTTTTGAAAGAAAAAAAAAGAGAGATAGAAGCTATGGCGGAAGAACACTTCGACGTTCTGACCAAATCCGGAGAGAAGACCGGTGTGTCCAAACCCAGGCATGAGCTTTTCCCTTGCTTTTTTAATGAAAAATACTCAGAAATCTATTCGTACTAGAAGTCTCATTTGAGATTTGATCTTAGTTGCATCAAACCATTGATTGCTTACTGATCTTAGTCTACGTCTTCCTTTACTGTTTTTGATTCTTCGTTAACTTGTGTTACCTAAAAACAAATTGTCTTATTTTTTTGTTGTCACACCGTGTCCTTCTTCTTCATTAAAGGTCAGAGGTTCATCGAGATGGAGATTACCATCGTGCAGTTATTGTGTGGATCTTTGTAGAGAGCACTCAAGAACTACTTCTCCAACTCCGCTCTGATGATAAAGATTCTTGGCCTGGTCGATGGGACATCTCAAGTGCTGGTCATATCTCAGCTGGTGATTCATCTCTTATGTCGGCTCAGTAAGTAAATTTGGTTCTGCAATTCACTTTACTTCTTCTCTCGTTTTAACTAAAGTTGCTGTTTACTTCACTTTCTGCGCAGGCGAGAGCTTGAGGAAGAGCTTGGCGTAAAACTCCCAATGGATGCCTTTGAAATGTTATTCGTCTTTCTTCAAGAATGGTTTGTTTTTTTTTTTTTTTTTCTGAATTCATATATTTTGGCAAATTCATAAATAATGAGTTCGATGATGTGTATCTTGTTACAATTTTGCATCCGATCCCATTAGAAGCCTTTACTCTTCAAGTGAGTTTTTTTTTTTTTTTTCCTTTACAAGGTTGTAAGTTTTAGTTGCTAATTTGGATTCTCAAGTTGCCTTACCATTTCGTTGTTTCTTATATATTAGAAAGAGGAAGTCTCTGCTGTAAAGTACATACCTTATGAAGTATACAGAAACCTCCTTGCCAAGAAAGATCCTGCTTATGTGCCATATGATGTTGATGGAGACTTTGGAAAACTATTTCACATAATCAGTCAGAGGTACACATTAATTAACTCTCTTATTTAGTGTTTCTGAGTTGTTTCTTTTTGGTAATCTCTGATGATATGTACTAACAACATCAAAAGAGTTCTTATCTCACAAAAGAGTGTTTCTTCTTGCTGTAGGTGCCAAGTGAACACTGAGGCTCGTAGTTTATCTCTGCAGAAGCAACTCCAAAGATATTCTCCTGTCACCCTCAAAGCAAATGTACTAACTTGTCACAGATATATATTACCGTGATTTATTTGTTTCAAATGTACCACAAAATTCAGCTTTTATTGACTATGCAGTTGACAGAAGAACTCTCTGAGGCAGATCAGAAAACGCTGGGTCTAATCGACGATATTTGCCATGAGCAGGTTTTGTTGTGCATCTGTTGTCTGAATTTTCAGTTATGTTTCTCATGGTTGAACTTAAACTAAACTAGATAAGTTGTCTGTTTATCCTAAACAGCTTTGGCACAGCAATCCAGCTCTAAGAGATTGGCTGAAGGAGCATGCTAATGCATCAGAACTTGACAAATTAAAATGGAAATACTTCCTGATCAACAAAATTCCATGGTGAGTATCATTGTACTGGCTTTGTTACAACAAAGGTGTCTGTTAATACAAGTTGCAAAATTCATTTAACATATTGTAAATTTGTAACACACCTCATGACAATTAGGAGAGTGATCAGTGCAATAGATTGACGACGTTTCTTTCTACATTTGTAGGTCGTCTTTGGATGAAAATGAACCATTATTGACTACGGCTGATTCAGCTGTAAAGTTGCTTCCTGAAGCAACGAAACCTTTTGCTGGCTGGAAGGGTCTTGAATACAGAGCCGCCTTTCCTTTGACTAAGCCACCTGGTGCCAATTTCTACCCTCCTGATATGGATAAAATGGTACCCATTTTCACAATGTTTGATGTCTGTTTTCCATTTTATGATATGTTCCGGTAACCCATGGTAAGAAATGTGTTTCGAAAATCTATAGGAGTTCACCTCATGGCTCAGATGCTCAGATGTGTCGTCCACCATTGACTACCATTGATTCTTCTTCACTCACTATGGTGATGGGAGATGATATGGTTAAGGTGATTGCTTGGTATGATAATGAATGGGGTTACTCACAGAGAGTTGTTGATTTGGCTGACATTGTTGCCAACAAACTGGAAGTGATTTGTAATGAAAAACAAAACTTGTCTCTCATGTTTTCTGATTCTCAAAACATCGGTGAAGACTGTCTAAACTGTAGCCCTGAGTTGTGGATTTGTAATATAATGATTAAAACTCAATTCAAACTTGTTTTACATTTTGCACTTTATGAAACTCTTTTCAACAGGTCTCAAACAGACAAACAAAATTTAATATACATATATATATGCAATATAATAATACATTTTGGTCTTTGCAAGAATACACAACGTGTAATGGATCCTAAAAAACATTGCTAAGAGAAGAATGTACCTGAGAAAACTGTCTACTTAAGCCTTTGAAGGGTGATGATAAGATGTATTTTCAAGCATTCTTGTTCCTTCTTCCATGGCTAGTTTGCTCCATCCTGATCCTCCTCTCATGGACAAGATCTTAGCCCTCTCGAGTCCGTTTCCTCTAATTCCTGTGATCTTCGAATACACCATTGGCATCAAGAGATGATGTATTATTGTCTCGTTGCCTCTTGTATCATCAGGTGCTAGTAAAGATATGCCTATGAATACACACATCATTCCTAATATGAACATTGTTGTTCTTAACGAAACGAAAACCTGTTTAAAGAAGAAGATAAGAATAATAAGCATGATGACCAAACGAATCATCTAAGGGTCCCTTCTTAGCAGGATATTGAACCTGAAACTATATCTTGAAAGTAGCTAGATGAATATTCCTGTACAGATGGAAAAGAAAGTCCAAGCAATCTGAAACATTGGAACTATGAGAATTGCATCATACAGATATATCGATGTGCTTTTTTCGTTATCATTATATAAAAACGAAAGTGAACAAACACATTTTAGGAATAATATATAGAAAACAAAGTTAACACACACAATCTAGAAATAGATGATGAAGATAGTCATTACCATCAATTGAAAATTCTCCGCCGGTTTGTTTTTCTAACTGAAAATTCCGGCGAAGAAGACCATCGTAAAAGAGTAAAACTGGGATATGGAGCAACTAGCTTCACTTGAACTTAACAAAGTTACAATCACCTTGACAGGACGGAAAGTTAAAAACCCATTAAAAACAAAAGCTTGGTCGATTATACTTCTTTTTTTTTTTTTTAAAGTTGTTTCTGTAAAATTCTGTTCGTAATGTCAAATAAGCATGTCAAACTATAGCATTGATTTGATATATTAGAACATGCTACGTGAGGTCGTGGTTTGTGGACTATATTGTACTTCATTCAAGATGTAAATATTTTTGAGAAAGACAAAAGAGAAGAAATGTACCATGCATGAAGGGAGAGCGACGGATAAAAGATATCTTCATCATAGAGAGAGGATGGTTTTATGGTTCAAGTCGTCTGGTCTAGAGGAGTCTTACAAGGACGAGGAGAAGAAAAAAAGAAAGATGTTCTGGTTCTCCTCCTCCTCCTCGCCAGCATCTTTCTTCAATTCTCTCCTCGTTGTAGCCGTTGCCTAGACTTTTTCTCCTCGGCGAGGTCTTCTTCCTCGCTAACAGCTTTGTGTGTGAATGAAGGAGTTTGAAATGCTCATAGACCTTATATTTGTTTTAATAAAATACACATATGAACCTTTTTTTTTTGTAACAGGCTTTCATATTAAAATTATAAGTAATACAGGTATGAGTTTTCACTCATAAGTTTGATAAATTTGCAGCAACAAAAGGGAACACAGCCCTAGTAGACAATTCCAAAAAGAATCGTAAAGAGCAAATAAAAGAACACGACAACATTAGTGAAATTAGTTCCCTCGGCCGCTACGACCTCGTTTACTCTTTCCTTTTGCTTTTGTCCATTCCATATCTTGAATTTTTTGGGTCGGTTTTATTGGCCTTCCTCCTCTAGTTGTGTTATAACCAGATGTTTCACCATCCATTAACAAACCATTCTCATTTCCAGAACCGAGAGGAGTCTCAGTGTGGATTTGATGACTGTTTTGAGAGTGAAGAGAGTCTTGACCAAAACGTTGTTCTTTCTCAGAAGTGTGAGAAGCTTTTAAAATGTTTACTTGAGATGGAGTTTCCTCCATAATATGTGACGGAGAAGGAGCAGCGACAGTGGCTGCTAACGAAGATAAAGTATTAACTGACTTAGAGCGAGAAATAGAATGTACCTCATGCAAATTGGTGGATGGTCCATCAGTGGGATCCTCAGAATGACTAGTCGCTGTAGACTTTTTTGGAGTCTCAGGCGCTTGGTGAGTGGAAATAGAGCTTGAGTTTGATTCCAAGTTGGTAATTCGGGGTTTTTTGCAACGGCTTATCTATATCCACCATTGGGATCTCTTCATTAGGTACCAGAGTTTCCTTTGTAACATGAGATGTTCCAAGAGTCTTAGCAGGTAGTAAACACCTCTTCTCTTTATGCCCAAGGGCTCCACATCTTTCACAAGCACTAGGAATCCAAGAATACTCCACCTCCACCAAGTAGATGTTTCCTTCCTTGTCATCAAGTGCAATTTGCTTCGGAAATGCTTTGTCTAACTCAACCTCCACTAAAATTTTCGCTTCCCCCATAATTGTGGGATCTAATCGAGGCCTATGAGTAAGCATTGGCTCTCCCAAACCTGATGCTATATGACTGATACCTAATCTTGAGAAGCATGAATCCGGAATATTCTTAAGGGTGACCCAAACTGGGAGAGTTGAAATCTCAGGGGTTTTAAGAGAGTCAACCGGACTCCAAGGGGCAACAAATAAGAGACAATCATCCACGTGCCACACACCTTATATATATTTCAGTTAGGATTTAATGAAAAAATCTATACTATTAAAAAAAAATCCGGTAAAAACGCAAAAATCCGCCATTAACCTGTGATGTAATACAACTGATCCAATAAAAACACAAAATATCTGATAATATTTTTATTTTTCTAGTCGCATTACTCATATAATTTTTAGTATTGTATAAACTTGTGATTCCTTAGATTTTGATGAAATTTTTATCAAGGACACTAAAAATCATAATATAAAAAACTTATTGGCATGATACTATTAGTTTATTTTATTATTAATAACTTATCATAATTTTATACTTTATTTTATATTAACTTTTTTTAATTTTGTGATAATTTTTAAAATACTCTTAAACACTCATAATTGTCATACAATTTTTATGTATAAAATGGAAAAAAGTAAATATAAATTTATAAATATTTTATATAGATTAATTTTTGATCATTGAATAATATTATACGCAAAAATTAATATTCAAATATGTAAATGATTTATGCTGTAGGACATAGAGTTTTGGTTTGTACAGAAAATATGCATAATATTTGAATCATCTATTTTGAATGTTGATACATAGGTTTAATAAAATAATATTTTGATGTCATTATGTTTGTTTCCATAAATGTTTATTTCCCATGATTTTACTCCAGACTATGTTACAAATAAACAACAAAGATCGATTGTGCAAATTAAATAATTTTATGAGACTAATATTATGTGTATGTTAAAAATGATTAGTTGTATATTATATACATATAGTGGAGTTCAAGCTGTGAATAACCGTTTGTACATGAATTAATTATTATTTTGACTAATGTATATAATACAAACCGGTTTGAACTCAGGGTTACGAAAAGTATTAATACATGTTATATTAGTATAACACGATCGCCGTAATAATAGGTTTAATTTAATAACTAATAGAACCAATAATTAAAAGGTAAGTTAGTGGAATATGAATTAAAATCTATTAAGATTAATTAAATGTATTGAATGTTATATAGTTAGAGGAATTTAAGGTATGACCAAAAAATAAGAAATTAAATGGAAGGGTTTAAACAATTTTTATAGGTAATTTTTTTAGGACTCATCAATAACATTAAAACATGATCATTCATTTTAATAAATTATTTAAGTTTTCCTAAATTAACATTAATCTTATGAACAAATTTAATTTTTCATTAATGGCATTTTAGTCTTTTTTATTTGGGCCTAAAATTATATACTAATGGGTTTCATTAATGGGCTTATTCTTTTTCAAATTTTATAAAAACAATTCTTGCAAAAATATATTTTCTTTACGGGCCAGGCGAGTGAAATTTTCCGGTCGAAAAAATGACTCAACTCGCTACGGAGCGGGTTGGACGGGGTGGGTTGGACGGGGCGGGTCGGACTGAGCGATTGAAATTTTTAAATGATTTTACGAATTAATCACAAAACTAAAAAAAATTGGACCATTTAATTGTTAAATATACAATATTTCTCAAATACACATTTCAGGTACAACAATTGTTAACTTATTTAGAAACATAAAAAAATTGTATGAGACATTATAAAATAAAATTTTCTTATACCCGCATATAACTTGATCTTGTAAAAGTAAAAGACTTATCGATCTATCTGTAGATAAAACAACAAAAATAGTATCCGCGCTTTTTAAGCGCAGATCAAAAATCTAGTTCTCTTTTAATAATATTGATTTCCTGAATATGGTGGGCCCCTTTTAACTCTCTACATACTCCTCTTATGGATTTCATTGATCCAGTGATTCTGTGAAAATGAGGCCCATAAACTCATGACCTGACGTATTAGCAAACTTGAAAGTTTGAAACCTAAATGTTCCCCTTTCTAAATTCCTAGACGCTGTTGTAGTACTTTGGTGATGATAATCAATTCTGGTTAGCTTAAACCGAGATGGGAATGTCAATTGAGCCGGTTGGATTGAAGTGGAGGTTATCCGGTTTAGTCAAGGCGGTTAGGCTCATGGTTTATGATTAGTTTGTCAGCTTAATACATGTGACTAGTCCCTGATATATAAAGGGCATATGTCATTGTTCCCCCATCTCTTGTGAGCTACATTCTAGAGTAAACAAGAGGGGGATTATTCGATTCTTGTTAAGAGAGAAAGATAGTGAATTGCTGAGCTTTTGTTCAGTACCGATATGTAGGGTTTTTACTTTTCGGAGGGCCTGAACTCGTATAACTCTTGTGTCATCGTTTTTAGTGTTCTATTAGTTGGATCTCGAAGCAATCGATACTAACAAAGTGGTATAAGAGCTGCGTTGAGACGATGAAGGGTTCAATGAAGAAAGTCAAAGTAGAGATCTTTGACAGTCAAGGCGATTTCTCGATGTGGAAGAAGAGGATGTTAGCTCACCTATCAATCTTGGGATTGAAAGATCCGTTAGAAGATTCAATCCCAGATCCGAAGCCAATGAATAAAGAAGAAGATCCAGATGCATATCAAGAAAGGCTAAAGGAGGAAGAGGTCAAAAGGCTCGAAAGAGCTGAAAAGGCGATGAACATGTTGATCCTGAATCTTGGGGATCATGTTTTGCGAAAGCTTGAAGATTGCTCAACTGCTGCAGAGATTTGGATGGCACTTGAGAGGTTATATAATCGCAAGACTCTTCCAAATAGAATTCATATGCAACATAAATTCTATACCTTTAGATAGGATGAGTCTAAGACGATTGATCAGAACATTGAAAAGCTCATGAGAAGATTGACAAAATATTAGAGAAGCAACATAATAAAATCAGATTATAGCATCAGCTGGACATGAAATAGCTTGACCAATTCATCAAGCATGAACATGTCGACGCCCATTAGCTCTCCTTTCTTGACTTGGTGAGCTTCCCAGAAACGCAGGAGACGCATCACCGCTGAAGAGTGAACAGTTCACCAAATTTATTTAGTTTAATGATTTCCTGAAATCTAAAGAGCAGATTTCTTACATTTAAACCATGAGCATTTCAAACAACATCAATTCACCACCACGTCTGGGATTTCTCGCCTCCCAGAACCGGAGCAGACGAACCTCGACAGTGGAAGAGCAGCGGCCGGACTTCAACTCGGAAAAGAATACCCTAGACAAAGCCATTACGACAGAAACTGATTATTTATATGTGTAAGAAACAAATGGGAATGATTCTGAGAAGATGAAGAACTAAACTCTATGTATACACCTTCTCCACCGACTCTAAGCTGATAAGAAGGGACTGATGACAGATCGTGGGAGAGTGTTAAATACTCTCATCAATGAGTAACAAAATCCATATAAACCGGTAAAGGAGAAAAGCGAATCGATATTAAGAGATGAGTTGAAAGGAGAAACAATGGCGGCTGCTTGGCTTGAGGAACCAAAAGAACCCTAGTTCGACTGAAAAGAGAGAGACGAGAGAGAAGACCTTCAGACGGGCCATGGACTTACAAAAATTTAGGCCCAAAAAATTAAAAGGCAAGGCTCATCTCGACATGGACACGTGGCATCACGCATGAAAGGTATTATCCTACGTGGATGAGCAAGAGGGAGACAAAGTCTCCTTTATATAAATAGATATACAAAAGTCTAAGATATATTAACTTTTAGACATGTATTATATAGTTTGCTAAATTTAAGCCGTTCTATCATCATATTCTATTTTTAAAATAGATAGTTTATATTTAGGAAAATAAAATTTATAAATTTAATATATTTTTATCATATTTAGTTCAATATAATAATTGTCTTTTAAAATGATGATTACGACTATGAAATAAATTAAATAGGATATAATTTAAATTTTTCATTTTATAACGATAACATAAAATACATTAACTTATTGTAAAATATTTTTACACAGATTTATTAAAAATTTAGAAATTTAATATATAAATATATATAATGAAAAGATATCATGATTAAAGTTATAAAGATTTTATATTATTAGCTTTAATGAACTACATGTTAATTTATATACATGTATTATATAGTTCGCTAATGTTAACCTATCTTACCAACATATTAGATTTTATTTTTGAACATAAATATTTTATACTTATGAAAATAAAACATATAAATTTATAAATTTAATACAATTTTATTATATTTAGATTAATATAATATTTTTAATATGATTGATTATGATTATATAATAGATAATATGATATAATTTTTTAATTTTTATTTTATAAACTTAACTGAATATATTAATGTATAATAACAACTCAAACATATTTCAAAATTAGCGAAAATATTAAAGATAATATCAAAAATGAAGATCATATAAAATCTTTTAAAATAGAGTTGTTAGAATTTAAATAAATATATTTATATTTAGAATGAAACTGAAAAGATATCAAAGGGATATTATGATTAAAGTATTTTAAAGATTCTATATATTATTAGTCTTCATGAAATACATATAGTAAAAGTTTCTAACGATGGATCTATTTTTTTATAAATCATACATAAATCAAAATCATGATTTCTGTTTTAATGTATAAGATGTATTAAATTGACAATCTATCATAAATAACCGGGGTCTGGGTTTTGAATTTTGTTCAACTCCAAAAAGAGTATACAATGGGTTTTGAATTTTGTTTAACTCTAAAAAGAGTATACAAAGGAAATCTAATGGGCCTTTCGGTTCGACCCAAACTTTAACGGGCCTTACGATCCATTATAAAACCCTAATAAAAGAAAAGAAAACCCTAGGATTATATAAAGTTTATCGACTCATTTCTCTGCGGCCGAAACCTAAAGTTTTCTCTTACACTCGCTGCAATGGTGATCTACGATTCTCTCTATGTCACATATGTTTCGTGTATTTGCACATGTTTTGATATCAATCGCTGATTTGTTTTTTTTTGTTTTTGTTGATTGCAGACAAAGGGAACGGGGAGTTTCGGAAAGAGAAGGAACAAGAGTCACACTCTCTGTGTGAGATGTGGCCGTCGCAGTTTCCACATCCAGAAGAGTCGTTGCTCCGCCTGTGCTTACCCCGCTGCTCGCAAGAGAACCTGTATGCTTCTCTTCCCTAGGATAATGTCTTAATCTGAGTTCGTATAAGTATAGCAAATCCATTTCTCTTCAACTGTAATCTGTGGAATCTTGAGGTGTTGTGTGTTGGAAGTTTCATCTGTTCTTCGATTAGGGTGTCGTTCATCTTGGATTTTCTCTTTATGAGGTTGAGTCTATGTTCTTTTGACTTTCTTCCTAGGAATTACACATCTCTTGAGACTTTAATGTTTGTTCTTTTTGCGACAAAGACATGCTGTTTTGAATTTGAGGAATCTGAATGATGTGTCTATTTAATGTTATCAGATAACTGGAGTGTGAAGGCAATCCGTAGAAAGACTACGGGAACTGGAAGGATGAGGTATCTTCGCAATGTGCCTCGCAGGTTCAAGACCGGTTTCAGAGAAGGTACTCTTTTCTCATAAGTTCTATGTAAATGATTGAATCTGTATAAAATGATTTTGTTAATTGAACCTTTGCGCGTTTGCTTTTGCTTAGGTACCGAAGCCAAGCCAAGGAACAAGGGCGCAGCAGCTTCATCATCTTAAGCACTAGATTTGAGCTTCTGAGATTTTTGCAAGTTTACTCCTTTTTTTGTACTCAACATAAGATTACTATTTTATCTTTTTGGTGTGTTATCTACTATTTTATAAAGTTTCGGACTTGGATGAGATTTCTTATGTCTCTGCAATTTGAAAATCTTTTGATTTCATTATGTACGGTCTTAGTCTATGCATGTAGGTTCTTTGCTAATTCTGTTTAGCACTGCATGCATCTAGGTTGGCTGTATTTTTTCGTGAAGATAGCATCGTAATTACACCTTTAAAGGAATTTCGTATTAGTTAGGTTTTTAATCGTCAGTCAATTTTATTATTTTTGTGTACCGAATTTGTCCAGTAGTAGCAACACAAAAATTATTTAAAATTTGTTTTCTTCTTTTAAATAAAAAGTTCTATTGTGTTAGTTAGTTTGGAAATTACTATAATTTTCTAAAAACCAGTCGAGGTAGTATTTAGCTAATTCATATTAAAAGGATCATTTTGTTTGACTGTGTATTGCTATAAGTTCTACACTTGGTTGTGGTTAGATCGTTATTCGTATAAACAATCAGTGATAAGTATTTACTTTATCTTTTCAGTACCTCTTTAATCAACATGTCTCCACAAGCGACAGTCTAACCATGTCGGTTTTGTTGCCAAAAAAAAAAACCAAGTCGGCTATAATAATCTGCTTTTACGCAAAAAACTTATGGGTCGAAGACATAGTCATTTTTCTATGGTACTGTTAGTAATGTTATGCTAACAAGTTAATATGGTAAATGTTACTAATATTATGCCAACGACTTAGAGTAGAGGTTGTTATATCACGGATAATGTATCTTGTCGAGTCGTTGGTCGAATATTACGAATACAAAAAATTTGTATTCTTACTTTTACAAACAATTTGCGTAAGTGGTGGTCGTACTAAGGATATAAAAATCCTAAAGAAATTAAAATTCAATAGAAAACTTTAATCCTCAAATTCGGAAGTAAATAATTGGTTAACCTGCCTTATTGTTATGTATCGTTATAAATTTGGTGCGATTTAATCTAAGGAGAAATTGATAAAGGTGAAGATGTCCCAGCACACAAGATCCATACACGCGGCTTGCTATTACTTGTTTAATTTCATTATTCTTTCTTTTCATGATGATGAAAGGTATTTGTTTTCCTTGAATCCAAAATACTACATAGCTTCCCTTGACTATTGCATTCGATAGTTGTTCTCTATTCTCCACCACTTAATTTGATTTTTTTATGTAAAATCTTTGGATCATCATTATTGGTTTATAAGATACACTGTTACCGCGTAGAGATGTTTACCAGACTTACTATAAATAGAAGGAGACTAAATACACTATGATCAAAACATTGAGGATTAAATTGATCGAAGATAAAAGAAAATTATCATTACTTGACCGGTCTGCACTTAGGATTAGGTCCGAGTGATTAATATAGTAGATTGTAATAGATGATTGGTTCATCTCCTATAATTAGTCGGAAGGTATTCTAAATTCGAATCAGACAATGTGGTATGTTTTCAGACTAGTCTACTCTGTAACACTAAACATGTTCCTTCCGAGACCGACCGAATCAGCCGATAAAATTTATCAAAAAAGTCCAGCAATTAACAAGTAAAAATTATGGGAAATTGGATTCAACACCCTTTAAACAAATTAAACGTACATAGCCAAAAGCAAAACCATTACTTTTATAATACATATTATATTATTTTTTCTTCATTTCTTCTATTTATTTAACGTTTTTAATTATATAATATAATATATAAAACTTTGGATTCAACTACATAGATAGAAATTTGTTTACATATAACATGATTTGAATTTGAAAAAAAAGGATGTCCCTGAAGTATTTGACCAGCACATGATTAATCATGCACACTAAATGAAAGTATATCTAATTACAGGAAACTAGATTAAGACCCGCGCAATTACGCGGAATGAAAGTCATATATAAAAATAGTTTTTATATATCATTATTTATTTATATAGTATGTATATAATTAAATTAGAATAAGCACATAAATCAAAATAATACTTCTTGTTTATTTAAAATATTTTTCTAGTAAATAAATCAAAATAATTATTTTATTTATTTAATATAGTATATAACTAAATTTTAATGATATGGACATAGATATATAGTACATTTTAATATAAATATTTAATATTGAGAATTCATATTCATATGATAAACACAAAATTTTGAATGCGATTTTTTTCAATGCAAATTTCAAAATTAAAATGCTAAGGTATTTTTCAATACTTTCAAATAATTTTTTTAGAAATTAACATATTTATGTATTTTATATGTTATATATTTTAGTTTTAAACTATATTTATATATAATATGAATGGCTATTAAATGAGATTTCATATTCATACGATTTATGATCATTTATATCTTGTTATGACAAAAAAGTTAAACCATTGATCACAAACTTTTAATGTGAAACATTTAACGTTTTTAGTGATTTATAATCATTTTAAAATTCAAAATATAACATATAAGAACATTTTAACTTTTTATTATATGTTTAATGTGATTGTTTAATATATTTTAATAATATAAAATTAAACAAAAAATATTAGATACAAAAATTACTATCAAATATTTATTATTGATAATCATTAATGTCATATATACGTTAACATATTAGGTATTGCATAGATTTTATTTAAGGAAAGTGTGAGAATATTCTTTTGTATACTACTTATCAATTTGATAGTTAGTTTAATAAAATGTATTATATAAGTTAAGATGAACCAACCAATTTTTCTAAGAATTCTGAATTTTATTTTCATGGCGTCATGTGGCTACAAAACAATGTTGTAATGTTTCTCAATTATTATATAAGGGATATATGTAACATAGTGATGTTATGTCTACTGATGGAGGATCGTGGTTTACTTGGTTTTCTACATCCACGACACCCTATTTTCCCATGTGGAAGTTTCTACTACCCCATGATGGCTTAACTTTCGGAGAAAGTTTGGGATTTCTCTATAAAAAACACTTCTGGGATTTTGTTCTATCACTTTGCTTTATCCCTTTTGTGTCTACAATCCTAAAGTATCCCCTACGATTCTATTTTATTCTCACAAAAATGGCAGACAACATTCGCCGTGCAATGCAAGACATCGCTCTTGGAAGTGAAGATCCTCCAGTGGCTTTACCGTTGGAAGTAGTTCGTCAAGCCGCAGAGGAAAACCGTTTTATACTAATTGGGAGACCTGTGATGCCACGCCGTCAGAATATCAGAGGCATCATTGCAACAATGCCAAGATTTTGGGGGCTTGAAGGTCTAATTCGTGGACGTGCTATTGAAGCCAGGCGTTTTCAATTCATTTTTCCTACTGAAGAAGCCATGGACAGTGTAATTCGTCGTGGTCCATGGGCTTATGCAGATCGAATATTGGTTTTACAAAGGTGGACGCCATTAATGGATATGGCTATGTTGAACTTCATTCCTCTATGGGTCCAGATAAGGGGCATACCTTTTCAGTTCTTAAACCGTGAAGTCATTCTTCATATTGCTCGTGTGATGGGGCAATATATCCAAATGGATTACAATGAAGAAGCTGGTGCACGATTGGAGTTCATCAGAGTCAGACTTAACTGGGATATCAATCAACCACTACGTTTCAGACGCAATTTTCAGTTTTCTGCTGGTGTTAACACTATGCTACGTTTTCTGTACGAAAGGCTAAGAGGTTTCTGCGAAACCTGTGGCATGATAACACACGATACTGGACGGTGTTTGATTGTTAATGGGGGCCCTGAAGAAGGACCAGATGATGGTGGAGATGACTTTTCTGATGAGGAACACGCAATGGGGGAAGATCATAACCCAAACCAAGGAGTTATTATTGAAGAAATCAATGAAGAAAATGATGTTCAAGAAGAGGTTCCTCAAGTAACAGAAGAGGTGTCTGGTGGTGGAGCTACGGAACAGAGTGATCCACCTGAAGATGAAGACAACAGTTTACTAAGTGAGACTGAAGTGGATGGTGGTGATGAGGAATTATGGTATGCTCCTGCAAAACGCACCATGTTCTCTGATGATATTAATATGGTGGAGATGTTCAACCCTCAAAACCCATTTGGAGAAAATCACCCTGCACGAGAGCCACTCAAAAGGAAGGCTTGGATGGAAACGGCTGATGATAATAAAAGGAAGTTACGTCGAGGTGAGAGAGGAGAATCAAGTGGAGTTAACATCTCTGAGGCACACAAAGAGCAGCAACAGGAACTACATACTGGGAAGAGTGATCAACACGGAAGTGAGACAGAGGTTGGAAACAAATTGGGAGGCACGGTGGGCCCTGAACCACCATTGCCACCATGAGGACAGCCTGCTGGAACTGTAGAGGTATTGGCAATGACTCTACAGTTCGACGCCTAAAGGAGATAAACAAGAAGTATCTCCCGGACATCATTGGCTTATCTGAGACAAAGCAACAAGACAATTATATTAGAGATGTTGGTGCTCAACTGGGTTATCTTAATTATGTAACGGTGCCTCCTATAGGCCTTAGTGGAGGTTTGGTTTTATTCTGAAAGAATGATGTACAGCTCTCTGTTTTAAGTTTATCTAGTCATCTCATCGATTGTAAGATTCTAAGTAATGAAGGTTCTTTCTACTTGTCATTTGTCTACGGAAACCCAAATCCTAGTTTGAGAAACTATACTTGGGAAAAACTTGAAAGAATAGGAATGACAAGGAGAAATGAACCTTGGATGCTACTAGGAGATTTTAATGAGATTCTGGGGAATCATGAGAAGATTGGAGGAAGAATCAGACCTGCAAACTCTTTTCAAGCATTCAGAGATTTTGTACGCAATAATGATCTTATGGATATCAGATCTATTGGTAACAAGTTCTCTTGGGTAGGACAGAGAGGTGATCATCATGTTCAATGCTGCCTAGACAGGACAATGGCCAATAGCAGATGGATGAATGAATTTCCAGCATCAGAAACAGAATTTCTTGATATAGGAGAATCTGATCATCGACCTGTAGTCACCTATATCTCATATGATATAGAAATTCCAAGAAAGATGTTTCATTATAATGGAAGACTAAATGGGAAGGATGGATATAAAGAATCAATTAACCGTGGATGGAAAGGGTCTGGACAGGCTCAGTTAGTACAGATTCCTCTTGCTACTAGACTTGCTCGATGCAGACAGCAAATATCAATATGGAAAAGACAGAATAGAAATAATTCTGAGGAACGTATCAGTATATTGAGAAAGCGTTTAGATGATGCAGTGTGCACAGCAACTTCAACAACGCAGGAAAAATCAAGAATTCAAGAAGAACTGAACCAAGCTTATGTCGAAGAGGAAATATTTTGGCAACAAAAAAGCAGAATTAGATGGCTGAGATCAGGTGATAGAAATACCAGATACTTTCATGCTGTTACAAAGGCCAGGAGAAACAGAAATAATCTTGGATCTATACAAGATGAAAATGGAGTCGTACAAAGAGGTCATAAGAATATAGCTAAGGTTGCCGAGATGTATTTTCAGAAGCTATATACATCAAACAATGAAACTGCTATCTATTTTGAAGAGGTATTCAGAGGGTTTCAACGAAGAGTAACAGATGAAATCAATGCAGAACTGATCAGACCAGTAACTCTTGAAGAAATGGAGGAAGCAATATTTGACATTGGCCCTCATCGTGCTCCTGGTCCTGATGGGTTTACAGCAATTTTTTATCATCAACACTGGAACGAGATTAAGGCAGAGATTTTTGCAGAGGTCACTAAGTTCTTTGAGGAAGGAGTTTTAGATGACAGACTCAACCATACAAATCTTTGCCTTATTCCAAAAATTTATCCTCCGGCTGGAATGTCTGAAATGAGACCTATAGCACTATGTAATGTAGTCTATAAGATCATTTCGAAAATTCTTGTCATCAGACTGAAGGAGCATTTGCATCATTTCATCTCTGAAAATCAAAACGCTTTCATCCCAGGGAGGCTTATATCTGACAACATTATTGTTGCTCATGAAATCATGCATAGTCTCAAGGCAAGGACAAGACAAGCAAAATCATATATGGCTGTTAAAACAGACATCACAAAGGCGTATGACCGGTTGGAGTGGAGATTTTTAGAGAGAACAATGCAAGAGATGGGTTTTCATCAGAAATGGATCAAATGGATCATGACTTGTGTGAGTACTGTGTCTTTCTCAGTGCTGATAAATGGCACACCTGAAGGCTTCATCAATCCAGAAAGGGGAATTAGACAAGGAGATCCTTTGTCTCCATATTTGTTTATCCTCTGTGCAGAAGTGTTATCACATTTAATGCAGAAGGCTATGGCAGATAGATCCCTACTTGGGGTTAAAGTAGCTACTCAAGCACCAGCAGTAAACCATTTGTTGTTTGCTGATGATTCATTGTTCTTCTCGCTGGCTAATCCAAAATCAGGAAGGAAACTAAAGAAGATACTAGATCTATACGAAAGAGTATCTGGACAGGCCATTAATCTAAACAAGTCATCTATTACATTTGGATCAAAGGTCTCTGAAGACACAAAAACAAGAATGCGGATTCTCTTGGGCATAAATAATGATGGTGGCCTTGGTAAGTACTTGGGATTACCTGAGCAGTTTGGCACAAAGAAATCTGAGATGTTCAACTACATAGTAGATAAGGTTAAAGCAGTTACTCAAGGATGGAAACAGAGATTTTTATCTCCAGGAGGAAAGGAGGTTCTACTGAAAGCAGTGGCTCTTGCCATGCCTATTTTTTCGATGAACATTTTCAGATTAACAAAGGAGATTTGTGAGGAGATAAATGGTGTTCTTGCAAAGTTCTGGTGGGGTACAGGAGATAAAAAAGGGCTGCATTGGTATTCATGGGATCGAATGTGTCTACCAAAGAAAGAAGGTGGGCTTGGATTTAGAGATTTAGAACACTTTAATCAAGCATTACTTGCTAAGCAAGCATGGAGGATTTTGCAACAACCAGAATGCTTGATGTCGCGTGTTCTTAAAGCAAGGTATTTTCCATGTGAAAACATTCTCACTGCAAAGATAAAGAAGAAATCATCATATGCATGGAAGTCTATTCTCTATGGTAGAGATTTATTAAAGAGTGGAATGAGGTTTGTTATTGGCAATGGTGAACAAGTGCATATTTGGCAAGATCCCTGGATCTCAGATCATCCTCCAAGAGCACCGAGACCTCGACAAGAAGAGAATAATGTTTGTTGGGTTAGTGAACTGTTCACAACAGATCGTAATGCTTGGGATGAAAGAAAAGTTAGAGAGAACATTCATGCTGATGATGTTGATAAAGTTCTTGCTATCAAGATATGTTCAACAGCTAGACTGGATCTGTTAGGATGGCATTACAATGAAGATGGGCTCTACTCTGTTAAATCGGGTTACTGGTTAAGCACTCACCTTCCACACAACCCTGCAGTGATACCCACACAAGGAGATGTAAACCTCAAAAGCAAAATTTGGAAAACAAAGACTTCTCCTAAAATCCAACACTTTATTTGGAGAACCCTTTCTAAGAGTTTGCCAACGAGAGAAAACCTTAGAAGAAGACACATCATAAACGACTCCTATTGTCCTAGATGTTGTCAAGCTATAGAAACAGAACAACACATTCTGTTTGATTGTGTTTATGCTCAAAAAGTATGGAGGGCTTCAGGTGTTTCAAATATGGTAATTAATAATCCTTCAACAACGCTAGAAGAGAAGATTAATGCATGTCTGCAATGTGGTACGTCAAGTCTACTGCAACATTTTCAGGATCTCTCGTTTTGGATTCTATGGAGACTGTGGAAGAGTAGAAATGTCTTATTATTTCAAAACCTAGAGATTCCGTGGGGGAGAATCTTAAGATTAGCAAGGACTGATGCAAAAGAATGGGCAGACAACACAGTGGAGCAAGATATAAATCGACATAATCAACATGGAAGAACTAGGGAGCAGGTAGAAACAAGATGGAAACGGCCACCAGAAGGATGGATCAAGTGTAACGTAGATGGGTCTTTCTTAAATTCAGACACGGCAAGTAGAGCAGGTTGGATTGTGCGGGATACTCAAGGCCTCTACAAAGGTGCAGTTCAAGTCATTGGAAAAAAAGTAAAGAGTCCTTTGGAAAGTGAACTACAAGCTATGGTAATGGCAATGCAATGGTGTTGGAGCAGAGGTTATAAAAGAATCATTTTTGAAGGAGACTGTCAAAAGGCAATGGATATGATTAATAGAAAATGTCTTCATTTTGATACCTATAATTGGGTTCGTGAAGTGATCAAATGGCAAGGGAAGTTTGAAGAGGTTCATTTCAAATGGATCCCTAGAATGGGAAATAAAGTTGCAGACTGCCTGGCAAGGACTTCAGTTCCGAATAACTCTATGTTTTATTTCCATTTTTATGTTCCTCTGATCATTACTAATAACATGCATATGGACATTATGACTTCTTTACAAAATTAATAAAATATGATGTTAGAAAAAAAAAAAAAGTGATGTTATGTAACATTACAAGTTTAATTTCATCAATCCAAAAAGTGACGTGGATGCTGAAGATGTTAACTCCGTTTAATTCTCCCATTGCCTAATTAAAATATGACATATTATAGTTTAGCTAAAAGTTAATCTACAAAACAAAAGAAAATTTGACCACACATTTTAAAATCTCCCCAATTTTTTTTTAATATAATACTGGGAACTTCGTCTCTTTGTCGTGGCAAAACGGAAAATATAAGAAACTAGGGTTTCAATTCAAATTATGGGAGTGAGATGAAGTTAGTGAAATCGTGTGGAGGTTATTAACAAAATATAGAGATGAATTAATCGAGTTTGGGGTCGTTTAACTCTCTCTCTGGATTTTGGTCAATAATTCTACACGGTTTGCCAACTTTTTTTTACTCTCTCATCCATTTGAATTAAAACACTAATTTTCATGATTTTCTTTTTTGTTGCAATGGATCAAATTTTAGTTAAATTATAGTCTGGCTGGATTAGATTTTAATTAACCAAACATGAGAATCAGCAAAGTTAACGTGTCTGATGGCCACATTTTTTTAATTATTGAAATTAAGCTCATGATGTTAATTACATAACATCATTAAATTGAAGGATGTTGTCATGCTTAACATAAGTTTTGTGTCTAGGTATAGTTGGCATAACTAGCCATTTGGTGGTCAATACTTATGAAGCTAGCAATCATTTTCTTTTTGAATTTCTTAAATCATGTATTTTTCAAAAAAGTTGTAGATAAATAATTATAATTTTTTTTTGTCATACTAAGTAGAACATAATTTCATTATATTCTGTAAGTTTATCATCTACTCAATAATATATTATCCTTGTTATTTATGTCTCATATCTATACTATTTTAATCAGCTCTATATTATATTTATGAAAATCAGATTGTGAAAATTTGCATGTATTCAGTTGTTTAAATCAGGCATTGAGGATCAGACAGCCTACAAAGTGAAGATGAGTGAGTATATTATGAAACATCAGAAGTTAAAATTTCAAATTACAGAGAATAACTAAATACCTCTCACAATTTGGATTAATGCTGGTTGCAAGAACCACCCTTGGGTCATGACGTATGGCTTCAATTTGCTTGTGAAACTCTACAGTTTTTCTTTTGAAGAAACTCAATATGACATACACATCACTGCAAGTAGTATTTATATAGAAATGGGGTCACCATGTACGTATGTAAAAAAAATACACATTATTTATGCAAAAACTGGAGAGCTCAATATGAAAAGGTGAGTTACCCTTCCATTTCAATTGTTGCCATCACATGGTTTTTGTCTTCTGGAGGGTCAGCTACAATACTCTAAACAGCAGTTATTTCACCAATAATATATATGTGAGGATTAATATTAATATCTTATCCAACTATACTGATGAAAAAATTATAGGAGAAATACCTGGAAGTTGGTGTTGGATGGACTGAGCATCTCGCTGTGATTACGGAACCTGAAAAATTCTTCAGGTTTTGGAGAAGCAGGTTCAGTTAACTCATCAAGAAGTGGTAGCGTCACTGAATCGAATCAGCGGAGAGGAGTCCGAGAGCCTGAAGATTTCATTACACCAAGTCACATCAAAACCGGTGACAGAATACATTGAACCAGCATGGAGAGAAGGCTTATAAGTTGCTAGCCGGCTCACATTCACGGTTGTTTTCATAAGGGTTGCCTAAAAAAAATTATAAAAGAGACAATTATTTGAAAACAGCTACACAAATAATCATTTAGAAGATGTTAATAAATATCAGAATATAACAGGTTGATTATGTTGAATTTAGAACAATACAGATATGCTTTTATAAATCAGGAAAACATCATGAACATGATTTTAAAAAAATATGAACATGCGTTCCAAGCTTACACCCAAGCTAAATAATTGGATCGGTTTTCTGTTTTTCTTTTTAAACAAAGATGGAGATTCATACAGCTAAGACCAAATATACAGACATAAAAGGATCGGTTTCTTTGTTTCTTTAAATCGAAGATTCAGATACAACTACCTCAAAACTAATAGAAGTCATATAAGACTCAGATTCATATCTAAGAATCAATATACAGTAATAAATGGATCGGTTTCCTGATTCTTTTTGAACGAAGACTTAGATCTATACAACTAAGACCCAAGATACAAACATAAATGAATCGTTTTTTTTTTTTCAGAATCAAAGGTTCAGATACAACTACCTAAGGTTCATCTACATATAGTAATAGAAATCTTACATTCACATCAATCATCAGCATATCGAGACACGCCAATTGACCACCACGCCTGAAACATCTGGTCTCCCAGAACCGGAGAAGTCTAGCCTCGACGACACAAGAGCACTTGCCTAACTTCAGATCCGAGAAGAGAACCGTAGTATTAGCATGTGGAAAGCCAGCAGTGCGATATATAAGAGAGTTACGAGGGGATTAACTCCATATACCCCATACCCTCCTAAAAAATTCCCTATTATCCCCTTATTTTCTTTTAGATTTATATTAAATGGAAAAAATGGTTCAAAGTTGGTTAAAGACAGAAGGACCCCAACGAAAATTGCCTAATTACATAACCCAACCATGGTAATTCGGATCTATCCAGATCCATCCGGATCCAACCCAATTCCTTAATCTAAACGGTGGCGTTTTAGTGTTTCAGTTATCCTTTCTCTCCTTTCTCAATTTCTTCGACGAACCCTAAATCGATTCCTCTCTTCTCTTTGTTTCTTCTTCTTCTGTGATAATCGAGCCTTCCTCTCCGACTAAACATCCTTTGACTTCGTAAGAGTTCAACTCTGATTAATTCTGATTGATTTCATCGCAATTTATTTTTTAAGTTAGAAAAAAATTTGGGGAAATTGGGAAAAACATGTAAATTGTAGACGAAACTATAGTATTGTGCTAGTTTGTGCTATGAAATTGGGGGAGACATGGTAAAATCTTAGATTTCGGATATGTTTTGATAGAAAGTATTTTGGGGATTGATTTTAGACTCTTATTTTGGATGAAATTGTGTGATTTTCGCATGGTTTTTACTGAATAAATTGAATTGGTAAGATGTTTGTTAAACCTGAGACTCTAAATTAGGGAGAAAATATATATGAATCGGGTATGTTTGATTTTGCTGTGAAAGTGAGTTGGTGATGAGACTTAATTGATGTTGTTTTGTTGTTTGCGGTTTGCATTTAGAGTGATTGAGTGTTGTAATGTCTTTTACAGAAAAGTTATGAAGGGAAATAAAAAGGTGGAAAAAAATAAAGGAGTCCCCAATGAAAGGAGTTGTCTATCTCTTAGGCCAAGAACGACCTCAATTACAAAAACACCAGTAATTCGTGAGAGGAGTAAGAAGAGTAAGAAGAGTAAGAATAGAAAAAGAGTACGCAAGAGAGAGAACCGAGTTACGTATCGCTCTTAGTCACAGATGAGTCCGAAAGTGATCATTGTGGCAAGTGTTCTGTCTGAGATCAATGAGGCTCTGGTTGCGTCTGAGACTCCAACAACACCACCACGGCATGGGAATCAATCAGACGGAACTCCAACACCACCACCACGTGAGATATACACAACACCACCATGGAGGGAAAGAGGCTGAGATCAATGAGGTTACGGTTGAGTCTGAGAAAAAGGAGGAAGTGGCAACAGTTAAGGTATATACTGAAGAAAAACAAAGTTGGATCATGGTCGTCTACAAGGCTGTTAGGATATGATGGATTGGACATATGAGGTTAGAGAAGCAGTGAGGCGGCCTGGGATCTTACTTAGATTCAAGGAGAAGACAGAAATGTATGGAAAACCGAGGAAAGGTTCAGGTAAAAAAGCCACACCGACTGCTGAACCTAAGAAGAGGGGCAGACCAAGGACGAGAGCTGTTGATGCTGCACCTACGGTAATGGGAAAGAGGAAGTCTGAACCATCATAGTGGGTGCAGACTCCTTTCACGGTGGGGAAGAAGGCAAGGAAGAATCCTAAAACAAAGTCTTAAAGGCTTATGTATGAAGCTACCTTATGTATTTAGATGGTTTATTTAAGTATTTTGGATGTTCAAAACTTGTAGGATAATGCTTGGTTTTTGTTGTTGGATGTTAAAACTCTGTTGAATGTTCTTTTTGATGTTTAAGACATGTAATGGAATAGCTGGGATAATTTGAATTACATGTGTTACTCTGCCCAAAAATGAATAGTTGTGATAACTAGAATTACTGGGTTTGTTGTAATGCAATAAAATGGATGAAATGATTTTTTTTTTTTAAATGAATTTCACATGTAAAACGTGCAGCCGTCAAATTTCACATGTAAAACGTGCAGCCGTCATATATAAATTTAGTATTATATGTAACACTTAGTAATACACTTAATAATCTCCAAGGTTGTAGTAATACTACTATACACATAGTAATACTTTGGCAATTTTTACGTTTATCTAGTTAAACCATCATAAAATTGAAGGTTTTGTAGTAAAACCAATGATTTTACCTAGTCAATCTTGTTAAGGAAGACATTTGCATAAGCAATTTACAAGGAATACGTATTTTGAAAAATTCTCTTCACTATACTAGAACCTTTTACAAACTAACATAGAAAGTTAAGGATGTTTTTTAGGATACTGATAAGCTTTTCTTTAATTATTGAAAATAATTATCAAAAATAGTTTAGATGTATATATTTATCATAGACATAGCCTAGGAAGTGAAAATAATCATAAAAAATAGTTTAAATATATATCATAAACAATTTACCTAGTGATATATATTGGTTACGAATAACACATAATAAAACAAGTAATCCCCAGTAGTTCGGATTACATATTATAAAACTAGTAATAACTAGTAGTCCAGTTTACACATAGTAAAACGAGTAATCCTTTGTCTCCTCTAGCTCCCCCTCTGCCTCTTTTTCCTCTTCCACGGGATTCTCCTACTGATGGAAATCTTGTTTGTTATGGTTTTCCTTTCTTATTTTCATAATCTGGGGGAATTATTTTCTTTGCTCCAACATCTTCTAGTATAAACCAATCAAACATATGAGAAACAATATATATTGTCTTGTGATAAGCCAAAACCCATTGTTCCACTAAATAGTATTTCGAACAATACTCAGATAGATGGATTTCCTTCCAGCTGCCTTAGTTACGAATGTGGCAGCAGCTACTCCATGCACTGAAGGTTATTTGTCTTTATCGAATTGCTCACAGCTGTAAGTTTTCATAGCCAAATCAACAGTATAAACCTTCCCGTCAGAACCATGCACACTGTACTCTTGATGGAAGCTATTTAACTCGTCAACCGTGAGAAACCCTGCATCAACACATCTTTTAGACATTTCAGCTTCCACAATAGGCACAAGCTTCACTGTGTATAGTATCTCAGCTGCCTTCTTACTATACTTGTTAAACCAAACCAGAGTAAGTGATCTCCTCCATTGATTTCCTAAAAAAAATCGTGTGAATTTCATTTTCTCCTTTACCATATCCTGAGATCAATTTTATTTCAGCCCCACCTTCATATAATATCCCCATAATCAAAACAAATGAATGTGCACTGCAGATTTTACATTTTCCTGAGATAAAATAGAATACCATTAGTATTATCATTATTAGAGTAATTCCAGTAACTCCGGTAATCCCAATAATTCCAGTAAATCATAGTAAAACTATTTTGCCTTAGTAATGCGTAGTTCTCTTAGTAATACCCAGAATTTTTTCTTCCACAAACTAATCCGTTTTTAGGACGTTATTGTTAGAATTTTACAATACCCATGATGTATAATTCATCTTAAATGAAATTACACACAAAAAATCATCAAAACATAATAACATATATCCAAAAATCTATAAAGGTAATTTTCAAATTCTTTTTCAATCTCTCAATATTATCATTGGATCTGATGTTTTTAACACTACCCGAGCTATACAGATGTTTTAAATAACATTTCACCCAAAAAATCATCAAAAACGGACGTAAATTATACTTATAATTTCTTATCACAGTTTTTGAAATCGTTTTTAAACTCTCTAATTTTCATCAAAATGAATATATCTATGATATGCACGAAATTTTAAAAGTGATTTTACAAAAAAAAATACCTAAAATGAACAAGAATTACCTTTTTTATGAGCTTGAAAAATCATCAATGGAGGATGAAGAGGAGGAAAGAATACGAGGAAGAAGAAGAACATGTGGCCAAAAAAATTTGATTGGTTAAGATAAGGATGTGGGCCATATAGGTAGTTGAATTGTGGTTGATTTTTAATTGAGGAATAAATGGAAATAAATAGATCAAGGCTAATTTAGGGAGTGCAATGATAAAGGGATAGTATGAATAGGGTTAGGGTAGTAAGGTTGAGTTTAGGAGGACATGGGGCATTTGGAGTTAAAACCCGAGTTACGAAAGTAAAAGAAGATCAAGGAGAAGAAGATTTACACATATTTATACAGATCGCGAGAACAAAGCATTGATGTGAACATAACAAAGCGAATGAAGGTAAATTTTCAGAAAGTCTTAACGCATGTGGTTAGAGATTTTGAAAAGAATCGCAAGAGTCGCCGTCGCAGGCAGAAGGAAACCAACTTTCATTCTACGCTGAACATGCATTAGGGTTATGGAGACACACTGAGGTTACGCCAATTCCCCTTAAAGCCCTATATCAAACCAAATCAAACACAGAAGAAAAACGAAACCAATATGACCTTGACATGTGTAAACACTCTATGAATCCATTTTTTTAGCTGTAATTTGACATAGAGGGTTTTAGGAGTGATTAAACATCTCTTTATATAGAAGATTTTTTCTGTAGATATAGAAATGAGACAAATATATATTTATCTAAATTTAGAGATAAATAACATTATTAAATTATAAAAGATATATTAAAAACTTACTGATATTTTAACAAAAGTTCTAATAATTTTCTTAACAGTTAAAAATATCTTATAAGTTGGGTATACTAAATTTTCAAAGTTGAGGGATTAAAGTTAACGCTTTATTGGATTCTTACTGATATACATATATTACTCATATAGTATAAGAAATATTTATTTGAAATATCCAACACATTTGATAGGAAAAAAAGACAGAGAGAATTAGACACTGCCAGAAGAATTAACCTTCTCAAGTGGGGGACCTACCACATGACTTCTTTCATCTTCTGCTTCTTCTCCTCATTTCTCACTTCTGCTATGTAACAAAAACCAATCATCTTCTGATCTAATGTCGTCCAACAACACTATCCCCTCCGTCCCCAATCCACCGGATCCTGAGTTTCCATTCACCCAACCAGCAAACACTACAGCGTCATCTCCTTCTCCACCTTCCCCCATAGAACCTGCTCCAACCCCTCCATTTCCCGCGGCGCGGTCAAGCGACAGAGGCTTAGCGCCAGGAGTATTAGCTGGCTTGATCACCGGAGCAGTTCTCGGAGCAACGTTTGTTCTAATCGGAGTTTGTGTCTTCGTCTGTTTCTACAAGAGGAGAAAGAGGAAGCTGAAGAGAAGAAGAGACGCTGAAGCTGCCGCCATTAATGGAGACTCTTCATTACCTTCTTTGTCTGATCCAAAACTTGGTAATATATTTCTAGATAACTCCCGGAAATCTAGGGTTTCTTTCTTTATTTTGAAATAATTTTTTATAATTAATATTTAATTCAATTCCTTTGTATTTATTTGCTTTGACTGATTCTGAAGATCAGAAAGTAACTGGTTGTGTTCTGTTTTTTTTATTCTTGTTTCTTGAATGTTGATTATTGTTTCTTGATTCTTGTTTTGTTGTTTCTTAATTCTTGATTTTTGATTCTTGTTTCTTGATTCCTGATTCTTGATTTTTGTTTCTTGATTCTTGATTTGGTTTATATGAAATTTGATTACTTGAAACTATTTTTTTGTAGATAATAGTAACAATCTCCAGCAATGGAATCAAAGTACCACAATCTCAGACAATGTATTCAGTTATCAAGATTTGGCGAAGGCAACTGAAAACTTCTCCAGCAGCAACCTCATTGGACAAGGTGGGTTTGGTTATGTTCATAAAGGAGTTCTTCAAGACGGAACAGAGGTTGCTATTAAGCAGCTTAAAGCTGGAAGCGGACAAGGAGAACGGGAATTTCAAGCGGAGATACAGACTATTAGTAGAGTTCATCACAGACATCTTGTTTCACTTCTTGGTTATTGCATAACCGGATCTCAAAGGTTGCTTGTTTATGAGTTTGTGCCTAACAAAACTCTCGAGTACCATTTACACGGTGAGTTAAACTTCCTTGGGATTGATAAATGGTTTAACGGTCCTAATATTTTAGAGGCTATAGACAATTTAGTAAAAATATTACTAAAAGTTTGTATTGGAAGTTCTATGTATAGATATATTAACTCTTAGAATTTTGGGGGTTTTAGGCTAATGTTTCATCTGACTATGTCTATGATCTGCTCTGATTGTGGGAAAATATTTACAGAGAAAGGGAGACCAGTAATGGAATGGGCAAAGAGGATGAAGATTGCTTTGGGTGCAGCTAAAGGGTTGTCATACTTGCATGAAGATTGTAAGTTATTTCCTTGCCTTTGTGTTATGTAAGAAACATTTGTTTTCAAAGATTTTTTTTTTTTTTGACTTGTGTGATTTAGGTAACCCTAAAACGATACACCGAGATGTTAAGGCTGCAAATATTCTTATTGATGATAGCTATGAGGCAAAGGTATTCATAAACTCGTGAAACATCTACAAACATTTTATTTCAGCTTTCACTACTAATAATGATTGATTCATCAGTTAGCAGATTTTGGACTCGCCAGGTCTTCCTTAGACACTGATACTCATGTCTCCACTCGGATTATGGGAACATTCGGGTATGTAACACTCTAATCATATATGCAACTATTTAAACCATAAACAATCTATTGACTTGTGATTTTTTTTGTGTGGATGCAGTTACTTGGCTCCTGAGTATGCATCTTCTGGGAAACTCACTGATAAATCAGACGTGTTCTCATTCGGAGTAGTGCTTCTCGAGTTGATAACAGGACGTAGACCTGTTGATAAGTCACAGCCTTTTGTTGATGATGATAGCATCGTTGATTGGGTTGGTTATATCTTCTTTCCCTTAGCATCATCCTTGTCTCCTCTTAACTTTTTGTTCAATAATGTTCTAGGCGAAACCTCTGATGATACAAGCTCTAATCGATGGCAACTTTGACGGTCTTGTTGACCCGCGGCTAGAGGATAACTTTGATATCAGTGAAATGACAAGAATGGTTGCTTGCGCTGCTGCTAGTGTCCGTCATTCAGCAAAACGCCGCCCAAAGATGAGCCAGGTACTATCAAGTTGAAACCTCTATGCAGCACTTTGTGAGTTCCTTTTGAAACTTGTGGTCATTGCAGATAGTTCGAGCATTTGAAGGAAACATATCTCTAGATGACTTAACGGAAGGAGTCACTCCAGGTCACAGCACTATCTACAGCTTAGATGGGAGCTCGGATTATAGCTCAACACAATATAAAGAAGACTTGAAGAAGTTCAAGAAAATGGCACTTGAAAGCCAGACGTTTGGTAGCAGCGAGTGTAGCGGTTTGACCACCAGTGATAACGGTCAGAACCCATCAGGCTCCTCTAGCATCACTGAAGGTCAACGTACAACAACGCAAGAGACAGAACCGGAGAAGAAAACGGATGAGACAACAACTTAAAAACAGGGGATTCTTGGTAGCTTAAAAGTCCAGCATTTTGGTGGTAGGTTAGGGTGTAAACATTATTTTTTTCACGCGCACTTTCACTTTGTATTAAGGTGTGGCTCCTATGAAAACTCCCATGAGCCTGATTTGAACGTGAGTATTTGTTGGAGGCTAGTCTACGGTTATTTTATTTCTTTTAGTTTGGAGTGAAGTTATTGAAGAGATGCAAAATTAGATGCTATATGATTCTTTAATATTATTTTTCTGGATTTAAGGGAAACTTTTTTTTCACTATGTTTGGAGTGATGGTATTTGTTGAAGACTAGTCAAAATTATCATAGTATAATATAATTTTTCGGAATTAATGTTTTGTATTTTAATTCATTAGAACATGGTATTTCCAGTACTCCATGGAGTTTCTACGTAATAAAACTAGTCGTGGAAAACAATACTCATGACTATAGTTTTGACAACAATATTTTCGTTTTGACTTGTAAATATTTACAAAATTGGATTATTAATAGAGTGGAACTATTCCTATAATGTTAAAAATTTTGAATAAATCAAGCTTCTTAAAATCATTAGGATTTGTATAAGTTTTAACAAAAACAATATCAATTTAGGAGCTATTAGTTCGTATGATGATTTCTTCTTTTGTATAAGGGCAAATTTCCAAAATAGCATCTTTTTAAGTTTATATCACAAAATAACCTTCAAAACTAAAATGACTAAAATAATATTTTATCTTTTGAAAATTTTAAATATTTTTTATTTTTAAAAAAATGAAATCTTATCCTCAAAACTCTACTCTACAACTCTAAACCCTAAATTCTAAACCCTAAACCCTAACCCTTAACC
>CAKOAT010619598.1:54168-99969 GCA_932364175.1 Eruca vesicaria subsp. sativa
ATTTTTTTTAAAAAAAAAAAAAAAAAATTGATCAACCGCGGGTCGCCACGTGTCCCGGGACCCGCGCTACAGTGATGAACCGGATTCACCGCAGAGAGTCTGCAAGAGGCAGGTTCATCACTATTCCTTATTTTAATATTTTTTTTTTTTTGAAAACCGTGTGAACCCCCATCTGAACCCTTGATGAGGGTGCTCTAATGTCTAAATTAATTTATCTTTGAGATATAGGTGTATATTTATCTTTTTTGATAAAATATTAATTGCTATTTTGATTATTTTTTTTCTTAAATACTATATTTGTAACAAAAACTTTTTTAGTGTTATTTTAGTCATTTTTTTTTCATATAATTGCTTAATTAATTTTTCTTTATACTAATATAGATGAATAATCGAGATAGGGGCATTTTCGGAAATTAAGAGATTTTTAAAATAGTAGCCTTTTTTTTTCCTTCCTTGCTGTTATTTAGCGAAGATACTTGTGTCGTTTCTTCTTTGTCTGAATCAATCACACGAAGAACAGAGACGACACTTTCTTCGCCTGAAATATCTCATCTCAAAAAAAAATTTCCGTCAATGTCTTCTCGCCGGAGAGTTCTTCTTAAGGTTATCATCCTCGGTGATAGCGGGTACGTTTCTCATTTCCTTGATTCCTTTTTTATGATTTGTTTGTCCATTAATAAAAGATTTTTATCTTCCTTATTTTTTATTTATTGTTCAGGGTTGGCAAGACGTCTTTGATGAATCAGTACGTTGCTAAAAACCAATCACAGATCTATAACCGTATTTTTAATGATTTGTTTTGTAATATGAAATTCGATTTTTGGTTAATTGAATGGTATGGTTAGGTTTGTGAATCGCAAGTTTAGTAATCAGTATAAAGCTACCATAGGAGCTGATTTCTTGACCAAAGAGGTTCAAATCGATGACAGGATCTTCACTTTACAGGTATAATTGAATATTATTATTGCTTTCGTATATACATTTATGATTCTTCTTGGAATATTCTTATTGGATCTTGCTTTTTTGAGTGACAATTTGATTCTCCTAGTCCTACTGTGTGTTTCTTTGGAAAATACAATGTTTTCTTGTCTATAATGATATTACTTGTTGTACAAAACATATGACTGGTCCTGAGATATGGAAACATGTATTAAATCCATAATAACAGATTTGGGATACTGCTGGGCAAGAAAGGTTCCAGAGTTTGGGAGTAGCTTTCTACAGAGGAGCTGATTGTTGTGTTCTTGTTAACGATGTCAATGTTATGAAGTCTTTCGAGAATCTTAATAACTGGAGGGAAGAGTTCTTGATTCAGGTTTAACCCCCAACTCCACTTTGGATACTATTTTATTGCTATTATTGTAATTCAAATTGTTACATCGTCTTCTTCATTGTTGACACTGTTTAGGCTAGTCCATCAGACCCTGAGAACTTCCCTTTTGTCTTGTTGGGGAACAAGACTGATGTTGACGGTGGCAAGAGCCGAGTGGTTAGACTTCTTTATCCCATGTCAAGTAACTAAAGTTTGGTTATATGCTAAAGTCATCTTACATATAATTTTCAGGTCTCCGAGAAGAAAGCAAAGGCATGGTGTGCGTCTAAAGGAAACATTCCTTACTTTGAGACATCAGCTAAAGAAGGATTCAATGTCGATGCTGCTTTCGAATGCATCACCAAGAATGCCTTTAAGAATGAACCTGAAGAAGAGCCGTAAGTAAAACAAGTCTGTCTAAGTTACATAACTTTCATGTTGTTGTTGTAGCCTTTATCTCCATCGTGTCCTGTGAATGATTGCGCAGGTACATGCCTGACACCATTGATGTTGCAAGAGGTCAGCAACAAAGATCAACAGGGTGTGAATGCTAAATCAAGTTTGTTGCTGAGGGTTACAATACACTATAAAGTTAATTTCAGTTCATTGATTCACAGATTCTAAGGATTAAAATCATGTAATGTCACAAAACTCTCATCTATGATATTTCTCTGTCTCTTCTGATGTCTACATTGCTGGAACTTGACTACAATTCATCTCTAGCAGAACCATCCTTTGGTTTCAACTCTTCGTTGCTAAAAACAGCCATGTCCTTTGCGCTCAATTTAATCGATAGCTTTAACTGTTAAGATAAAAACTTGGTAAGAAAACGAAAATTGTAACAAAGTTGAAAAGTTGAGCTCTATCAAAAAGGTTATTACCGGTTTTTCCTTTTCACCAGATTTGTAGAGCAAGATGGTTGGAAAATCATCAACCTGTCATCAAAAACATCAATAAGATTAGCTATTCGCCTGTATTGGTTGCATGTAAGATGTGATTCACCTGCAGCTTGGCATGCTCATTCACAAATGCATCAATTTTTGCAAAGACACGATTCTCTAAGCCTTTGAAATGCTTAGCCAACTTCAATACCTGTTTTTCATGCTTTCAGTGTCAGGTTTCAGTTACTTAAAAGGTTTGGTATAGCAGAGAGTTTCCTGCAGGTTACATCAAGTTATTTGATCATGGGTCTTACATGATATTACGTAAAGCTTCCTTGGGAGAGAAGAAGGAGGATAATATCAAAATATCTCTTATTTAATAAAGTGAGCCATTTACATGTATATATAGTTAGACTTTACAGTTAAGAATAAACCAGCTAATCTAACCAAACCACTAAACCGGTATACATAAACCAATAGGCCCCCTCAAGATGAGCTTCCAAAAATGTTATGAAGACTCATCTTGGACATAAGATGATAAAATTGATGAGGAAACAACGGTTTGGTCATAATGTCTGCAACCTGATCAGCTGTACGCACATGGAGACTCTTCAAGACCTTCCTATCAAGCCATTGCCGCACGAAATGACAATCATTCTCGATATGCTTAGTTCGTTCGTGAAAGACAGGATTTGTGGCAATATAGATAGCAGCAGTACTGTCAGAGAAGAGTATAGGAGTCTGAGGTCGAGGAACCTGCAGATCATTCATCAATTTGATGAGCCAAATCATCTCCTTAGAAGCACTATTCAAAGCCCGGTACTCGGCTTCAGCAGAGGAGCAAGACACAGTATCCTGTTTCTTAGAACGCCAAGATATCAATGAATCACCAAGGAACATTGAAAGGCCTGTTGTAGATCTCCTGCTATCTCGACAAGATGACCAATCAGCATCTGCAAACCCTTTTAAGGTAAGATCAGGAGATGCAGAGTAAAAGAGACCTTGTCCTACAGTGCCTTTAATGTATTGTAAGACCCGATAGGCAGCATGGAGATGAGGAAACCTCGGTGCAGAAGAGAACTGGCACAGTTTGTTGACAGCAAAGGTGATGTCCGGACGAGTAATGGTCAGATACATCAACCGCCCAACAAGACTTCTGTAACGCTCAGGTTCAGTGATCAATTCACCATCTTTCAAAGTGAGATGCAAGTTTGGTACCATGGGTGTCGAAGTAGGTTTGCATCCTAACATGCCAGTAGAAGTCAAGATCTCTAAAGCATATTTGCGTTGACACAGAGAGATCCCTTTCCTTGTACGAGCAATCTCCAAACCCAAAAAATACTTGAGGTTACCAAGATCTCTGAGTTTGAATTGTTGAGAAAGATCATGGATCAACTGTCTAGAGTGTGAAGCACTTGTACCAGCCACAATAATGTCGTCCACATAAACCAACACAGCAAGGAAATGACCATCAGAAAATGATTTTAGGAAGAGAGTATGATCACTTGTACCCGTTGCAAAACCCAAACGTGACAATGCAGCAGAGAACTTGAGAAACCACTGGCGGGAAGCTTGTTTTAAACCATAAATGGATTTCTTCAAGCGAAAAACATCAGATTTAGCCAATGTAATACCTTTCCTCTCTGCATATCCATCAGGAATCTTCATATAGATTTCTTCATTTAAATCTCCATTCAAAAATGCATTAGAGATGTCCAATTGATGGAGAAACCAATTTCTGGAGGCTGCAACTTTCAACAAGAAACGGACTGTCGTGAGTTTAGCTACAGGAGAGAAGGTCTCAGTGTAATCTAAGCCTTCCTTTTGAGTAAATCCTTTAGCAACAACTCGAACCTTTCGTCTCTCAAGAGTGCCATCAGCATGAAACTTCAAAGAATATAATACTTTACACCCAACTGCTTTCTTCCCAGCCGGTAAAGTAGACAACTCCCATGTACCCGTTGACTCCATTGCTCCAAATTCCTTATCAACTGCTTCACACCATTCTTTAGAGTCCTTTGCCTCAGAATAAGATTGAGGGATTGGGATTTTGGTGATGTTGTTGATATAAGATAAATAGGAAGAAGAGAGTTTTGAATATGAAAGGGTTGATGAAATGGGATAAGTGATCTGTGAGTTTAGATTGTAACAATGATAATCCTGCAGATGTGCAGGTTGTTTGCGTGGGCGAGAAGAAATTTGTGGTGGAAGAGAAGGAGATGGAGAAATTTCTGGTGTAAAATGTGAATGATTTGTACCTGAGGGCAAAGTAGAGGATGGTGTGAAGAGTTTCAAGCTATCATCAGAGGTATGCGCAGAAGCCAGAGGAAAAATATCCTCATGAAAGATGACATTCCTTGAAACTGTAATCTGGTTTGTTTCCAAGTCTAACAGCTTGTAACCTTTGACACCAGACGGATAACCCAGAAGAATACAAGCCTTGGATCTCGGGTGGAACTTGTGTCTTCCTTTAGGTGAAGTAGACCCGTAACACAAGCATCCAAACGTTCTTATCTGATCATAAGCTGGAACCTTGCCAGTCAATATCTCAAATGGAGTCTTATTACCAATCAGAGGAGATGGAGTACGATTGATAACAAATACTGCAGTTAAGACACTGTCTCCCCAATAAACAAGAGGAAGTTGAGACTGAAACATGAAGGCACGAGCGACGTTCAATAGATGCTGGTGTTTACGCTCTACTACAGAATTCTGTTCTGGAGTCTCAGGACAAGAGTGATACGATACAATACCCTTTTCTTGGAAGAAAGAAGAAAATTTCAGCTCAGGTGCATTGTCAGAACGTACCGCTTTAATTCTTGTGTTGTACTGATTTTCAACGTGAGCAACAAACTTTGGAAACACCTTAATAACCTCATCCTTTGTTCTCATTAAATAAACCCAAGTGGCTCGAGAATGATCATCCACTATAGTCAAAAAGTACTTGTATCCATCCACTGTCTCAACTGAAAAAGGACCCCAAACATCAATATGCAAAAGCTCAAAGTTTGAATTACATATGTTGTTTGGAGAAGGAAATGAAAGCTTCTTCTGCTTTGCCAAATGACAAACATGACAGTAGGAGTTTCCTTTATTCTTCAACTTCGTAGTTCCCAAATGATCAGCTATTAAGTCAAGCCTTGAGTAAGAAGCATGACCCATTCTGTTGTGCCATGTACCAATGTCCACCACTGCATTCACTCTCACAGAAGCTTCGTTGATATCCAGCACATACAGATTTCCAAGCCGTCTACCCTGACCAATCATCAAGTCCTTGGTATGATCCTGTATTGCACAAGTAGAAGGATCAAAAATAACTCTTGAGCCAAGATCAGTCGTTAACGAGCTTATACTGATGAGATTCAAACGAAACTCTGGAATAAATAGAACATTCCGAAGAAGGATGTGTTCATTTATTTTAATGTGACCAACACCACTGATCCGGATCATAGAGCCATTAGGTAGATTCACAGAACTAGTAACATTCATGTCCAATGATACAAAGAGATCCTTATTATGTGAGACATGATGAGTGGCTCCAGAATCCAGAACCCATGTATCATTGTTCAGCATATTCTGTGAAACAGTAAGAACTCCGATGAAGCAAAACGTAGATTGAGAGAAAGTGATACCAGAAACTTCATTTGTGTTCTGAGAGGTAGATGCTTCGCCAGTAGGAGTGACATTGGTATGTTGAAGTTGAGAGCTGAACAGGGCAATAAACTGTTGAATCTGGTCTTTAGATAGATTACCAATCAAGTTATCAAGAGACGTAGGCTTCACGTCAGGTTTAGTCGAGTTAGACACAGCAGGAACAACAGAAGCTTGCTTCTGAAACTTCTCAGGTGTCTTACCCTTAGTACCATACCCCGGAGGAAAACCATGTTTCTTGTAGCATCGCTCTGCAATGTGACCAATTTTATTGCAGAACGAACAAATAGGCTTGCCTTTATGAGCACCAGTTTGAACATAGCACACACTTGAAGCCAAAGTTGACTCCTCAGACACCTGAAAAGCAGCAGGTGAAACTGCAGTCACAAAACTCTTCTGACTGTCATCTTGATCAAGTATATTGTAGACGTCAGTGAGAGAGGGAAGAGTCTTCTTCATGATGATCTGACGACGAATTACAGCATATGATTCATTAAGACCTGCAAGGAACTTCACAATCTTAGCACGCTCAGCCTTCTGATGAAGCCGAGCTGCTTTCCCACATGTACAAGGATCATCAGCTTCTTCACAACTTTCCAAACTGCTCCACAATGTCTTCAGTTTTGTGAAATAATCGGAAAGGGATAGAGAGCCTTGACGCAGATCCTGTATCTCCTGCGTGAGGTTGTAAGTCCGAGGCAAGTTGGTCATGTGGAATCTACTGTGTAAATCACGCCAAACATCAGTAGCATCATTCAAACGTAAAATGCTACGGTAGATCTGAGTTGAGACCGAGTTAAGAATCCATGACTTAACCAGGCTGTTACAACGAGACCAAACGCGAAAGTTTTGATCGGATTCAAGTGGACGAGGAAGAGATCCATCAACAAAACCGATTTTATTTTTCGCATCTAAAGCTATCTTCATCGCAGCTTCCCAATCATCAAAGTTAGATCCATCAAGTTTTATAGAGATCAGAATCAAACCAGGGTGATCGGAGTTGTGCATGAAGAACGGAGAGTGAATCGAATCGCCGTGACCGACACCATCGAGAGCTCGCAACGCCAGAGAATCCGGACCAGAGGACGCCGGAGAAGTAGTCGGAGCTGTACGAGATGCGATACGGACCGATCGACGCGGAAACTTCTTCACTGGAACCATCGGAACTGGTTTACGTAATCAAAAGAGCTCAAAGAAGCAAGATCAAAGAGAGATGGAGCTCAATGATTGCTCTGATACCATATTACGTAAAGCTTCCTTGGGAGAGAAGAAGGAGGATAATATCAAAATATCTCTTATTTAATAAAGTGAGCCATTTACATGTATATATAGTTAGACTTTACAGTTAAGAATAAACCAGCTAATCTAACCAAACCACTAAACCGGTATACATAAACCAATACATGATTTCTCAATTAACATCAGAGAGGATCTATCTTTCATACTCACATAATGTGAGTCGCATTATCAGGAACTGGCTCTGACCTATAATAACGTGAATACATACTTCTATATTGCTTGGTGATGGATCTGATTCGAGCAAATATTTGGAGTTCAGGTTGTTATCAAAACCAGCAACCTGTTGAACAAAACTATAGATTAATCTACATTGGCCTGTAGCTTTATTACAATTAGATCACAAGCATCAGAAACTTACAACAGTTTTATTTGCATGATCCATTCAGAATAAGGTCAAGAATGGCAATGCAAGGTTCTCATTTGTTGTATCAACATATATAAACATAAGCTGCAAGAATAACTAATATACGTTAAGAAATCATCTCAAGAACTAGATCAATCTGGTCAGTAAGATTTAAGCATACCTTCGATTTAAAATTTCTTGCCACATCTTCAAGAGAGTGAGCCAAACTTTGAAAAACATCAGCTTTGGAGAAAATCATAACCTAGTAAACGAAGAAAAAAAAAACACAGTTAGATTCGAAAATGATAATAGATACAAACTTAAATGACAAGAATTTTATAACCTGAAGCTTAACAGGACTGGAGTAAACCCGAACAGTAAGTCAATCTTGTAATCAACGGAAACTTGTTGCTTCCTAGAAACTCTAATAACTTCTCCATCTTGTAAGGTCCATCTGTGTCCGAACCACATAAGACTCATGACGATGAACCATCACAAATAAACAACTTAACAAAAGATCAAACATACAGACCCGTGTAACTAACACTTCTCTTGATATATAAAAGATATCACTATAACAAGTGTATCTTTCAGCCTCAGTTTTAACAAAGCCTATAAACACAGAATTGGCTTTGAGCTGAGGAAACAGAAGTTTCGAAACATCGGTATCACTTGTTTCTACAAAGTGGATCTCGTTAATGTCTGATTTTGCAGCTTTGACGAACTCGTTATATTCAGTACCAGGCAAACAAACACTGTTCATGACCTTAAAGTCACACACACACTACAGAATAATATCTTTGGAACGTGTGTATTAATTAGTTCGCATTGTTTAAATTCAACAGCAGCTAGGTATAGAGAGAATTGACTGTGATGATGGGTGAACCAGTCTTCTTCTGCACCCAGATGACTATATCCTCTCTGAAGAAAATAACACATTGACCAGTAAATCTCTCAGAGATACCATAAACTATCCAGTGTACATACATTTAGACCGGACTCCCAATCTCTTTCAAACGCGTCGCAGCCTACGAGAATCTCGGCATCAGATCCGCACCTTTATGGTAACGTAAACTGAAAACAAATTGAAAACCTTTTCTGTCGACAAATGGAAATCCTTTTATGTCTACAAATGGAAAACCTTTTCTGTCGACAAATTGAAAACCTTTTCAACGTTTTTTTAAAAAAAAAAACTCAAAGCAGGTCAACGTATCACAAGTTTTGGTTGATTTCTAAGCATCTTTATTTTGGTTTCTACTCTATTGTGAAGGTTTTTTTTTTTTTAACAACTTATCTGTTGTGAAGATTCATCGGTTAATTAATTTTATTAGTTTATCTAACTATTTTTAAAGACTATTTTTATTTTAAGAGTTTAACTAGATTTTGACCCGCCCTTAAAGAGGGCGGGACAACCGTTTTTGCTTTAAATTTATGCCATTGTTTGATTATTCACAAGTATGTATAGACATGAGTATCCGGGTTCAGATAGATTGTCGTTAATAATTTTGGTTTGGTCCAACATATAAAGATTAAATACGATTACGTACAATTTAATGTGTGATATAAGATTGATTTTTCTTATCCGTTTTAGTTAGATAACAAATTTTAGGGACTCGATGAAATTATGAGTTCTATTCGATAATCTAAAGTATTGATTTGTAATAGTTTATATTCCGAGTTCAAACTTATTTCTTATAAAATAAATAAATAATTTTAGGGTATTATTATAAATAATCTGGTTGATATTATTGTCATATAAAATAAATAGACATACAACCGACTATTTATTTTAAAAATTATGGTCATAAAAATTGACATTGTATTATATAGACAGTGTGTGTTTAGAAAATATGATTAACAAAACAATTATATAAGAAAATAACATAAAAATTCAAAATACAACTGCGAATGATTATTGCAAGCCCGTAAATAAATCAATACATCATATTAGCGATCTAAGCCCAACACATATATACCGACAATATCTCTTTAATATATCTTGGACATGCGACTACCACATATTTTTTCAAGAGCGGGATATATTTTCTTTATAAATTGATTTATACGAAACAAAGATTTGATAATTATAAAATTACATGTGTTGAAATTTTGCAACTTAATACATTTATAATTGTGTTGAGCAGTGTTTTCATACCCGACACGGGTTTGAGATTGAGCAACCAAACTTAGTGATATGTATATATTTCGGTTCGAATTTAACTAATTCACCGCTATTTAAAATTTTGATAAAACTTGGTAAGAATCCAAAATCCGTTAGTAACATGTCACCTGGCACTGATTGACCCGTGTAAAACTAAGATAAAATTAGTGATCTAAAAAATTGATCAAAATTTTATATATTTTAAAATGAGTACATGAAATTGAATAGTATATTTGATTTGTGATTCTTTACTAAAAAAAGTACTATGTTGTCTGATAAAAAAATAAAAGAGAAAGGCGATAGAGAACACCAAAATATATTACTCGTTTTTCAGTATTATTTAAATTTTATTATTGATAATATGATCGTTATTAAAACTTAAATTTTTTTTTTTATGATCGCTGTTATTTACTTGGTAGAAACCGTGATGTAGAAGGAATATGTTAGATATGGTTTTATGTATATTAAAAATAGGTTGACATATTCATTTCAAATTTTTACATTCAAAAAACATTTTATGCATAAAATTTTAATTAGTTAACAACACACACACACATACACACACACACACACACACATATATATATATATATATATATATATATATATATATATATATATATTGAAAGAATCATAATTTGGTGTATTTATTTGATTTTAATTGTAACCAAAAATTTAAGAAGTTTAAATATAAAAACTTTATTTTATGATGTGAAATATTTATTGTTACTTGATAAAGAAAGATTCATTTTCTAAAATAAATACTCCAAATAAGAATATATGCTTTCAATCAAAGATGTATTTAATAACAAATAGTATTTGTTAGGTTAATTAATAGGGAGGAAAATAGTGTTCATAAATAATAACTACATCTAATAAATTAAATATTAAATATATTTATTTCAATGGCACAATCCTAGTTTAAGACAGTCGAGTTTAGCACATATATATGTTTCCAGTATATTAGTTTAGATTTTGACCCGCATTTTGAAAGTGCGGGATTGTTTTATGTTAATAATACTATTAACCCGTTTGTTAGTTCATAACATATTTGAAAAATATATTTGTATAAGCCGTTTGTAACTTAATAAATAGTTTTTGACCTGTAAAAAATGAATACATTAAAAAAAGTTTAACTTATTCCAGTACATATGACAAATGAATTTTTACCCGTAAACTATATAACAAATGAAAATTTTGACTCTTATATATATTAAACTTAAGTTATATTCATAGTAGAGAACATAATATGACTCATATATATAGTAAAGGAAGTTTAATATATAAAAATAAAAGTATATGCCAAAACATTAAAATAGGAAATATATTTAATATTTTTTCCTTGTTAATTTTATTGTTTTTGTATATTTTAATTCATATTACATAAATTTATTATATTTAAAAAATAAAACTTTTATAGGAAAATATTTTTATATCTTTTCAGATTAGCGGGTATCCGCTATATAAATTTACCCAACCCACATCCGCTCCGCATAAAATACACTTAACTTACATCCACATATGTAACTTAGTTTTCTCAAATTGATCGACCCGCACCAACCCTGCAACGGGTCAAACGGGAGGAACCCGTGGGCTATGATTAAATAATTAATTTAAAGAAAAATAACCAACTATAAATATAATTTTGTTTAGTAATCAAATAGTAATTAAATAGATAGATTTATCTGTTTTCATTAAATTTTCATAATTTGATTTAATTAATAATGATAATAATGCTTACACATAATAGTTTTTCATGCAATTTAAAATGGGTTTTGTAAATCTTGATCCAATGTATGGTTTATTTTTTTAACCTCCTTTAATAGTATTGATTATTTGATCCGCGCTTTGGAAGCAACAACATTAATCGCAAGTTTAAATAAGATATAAAAGACAAAGAAATATATTTGATTTCTGTTTTAGAGTTTTTAAGCTATTAAAACAATTATAGAACAAACAAATCAATCCTAAAATTAAGGAGGGGTTAAAATATTAGATTATATTGTTATTTGGTTATTTAAAAAGCTTAAAACTAATATTGTTGGAGTAAAAAGATTTTGTTAGGATTAAATATATTTTGTTATGAATTAAATAAAAATCATAGGTTTTGAATATTCTAATGGCATGAATCTGTAAATATTGTAGATTTTGATCCGCGATCTGAAAAATGGGATTTCGTTTTTGTTAATAAAACTATTAATCCGTTTGTTAGTTTATAATAAAAAACAAATTAATATATCTGTTTAAACTGTTTATACTTAATAAATATTTTGTGACCGGAGAAAATGACCATATTAAAGAAATTTTAGCTTATTCCCATACATACATATATATATATCAAAATGAATTTGTGACCCGTAAATGAATTTGTGATCCGTATACAATGCAGAAATATGATAATGATAATTGTAGTTATATATGGTACGTGAAAATAATGATGCAAATCTTATATTTATTATAAGGTTTCTGAACGCTTGGATTTATTTACAATGGCATATTCCACTTTAAGTTATCCCTGTTAAATTTGTTTTTATGGTACGATGAAATTAATTTGATTTACAAATTAAATCATCCATATTTCGTATATATGGAATAATGTATGTACCACTAAACATTTCAAATAGCTATTAACATATCGTCTCTACCAAAAAGATTAGAGAAACCAAGTGATATCTGCAAAACAATGAGTAAGATTGGGTTTAGACTTCAGAGCCTTTTAACTTTTTCTTAAAATCTCGAAAAAAAAAATTCAATCAGATTTTTGAAGTTTAAAAATCTTCAAAGTACTCCGAAAATTTCTAAGATTCCACTTTTTGTTATTTTCATTTGTAACGTTCGTTCTCTTTTAATAAATGATTGAATACATTCTCAAAACCACCGATGTGCAGATTTTTCTCCGTTGAAAAACCTTAGATCTTTGACCAAAAAAAAAAAACCTTAGATCTCAATCGAAGTTATCATCGTCGATACCAGAAATCACCGAAAGAATACACATACCTTGATTGGTTCGCCTCACACCCAACATAGAAACCATTGATCTGGATAATCACCTCAGTCTTAATTTTGGACTTCATAAACGTGAACAGAAGTTGGAGCTGAAGTTAAAAGGATATTCTATAAAAAAATGCTAACTGAATCTTTTTGTTTGGAAAATAAAAGATTTTGTCAATTTTTTTTGTTTCGAAAATAAAAGATTCTGTCAATCTTTTAAACTCGGGTCAAACCCACTTGTATCGGGTAAAACCGATTGATACAAATCATAGCTTAAAAAAAAATGCAGTGGCATTCAGCTGTAATTACTATTGAAAACCAAGGGCACCTCAAAAAAAGGCCTTGTGTTTTAATAGTATAGATTATATAAATATACCTCTGAAAATATACAATCTGGTTGGACCGGTCCAATTAGTTCACAAATAGCTATACAAAATCGATATCTAATCCAATTTTCAAAACATTTCTAATTTCTCAAATTAAATAATACTCTCTTTATTCCTAAAAGATTCACATTCTAGTTTTTTCACACTTTTTAATAAAATATATTAAATTTGCATTATTTTTTGTATTTATTTTCTTTCCATGTTGTTAAAAAAAAATCTTATTTCCATAATTTTAAATCAATAAAAAATCAATTAGTGCAATTAAATTTTTTGAAGTTTACAATTAATTAACAAAACATGCATTGAAACTATAAAAAATAGATCTTTTATAAATAAAATTTTTTTCTAGAATATGTATCTTTAAGGAACAGATAGAGTATTGAAAGAAATCTATTAACCATTTACAAAAAAATCAAAATCCGGAAAACAAATAGTAAAAAACTACCCAGCTATAGTCTGTGAATCTTCATATCATATAAATGGACCCTGAACTTCTTTAATGGGCCTATTGATACTAACGGCTGCACCGACATTTTTTACGGATTTTGTGGAAGCTTACCTAATCACAGATTTTGTTCACATGTACAGTATTTAAGTAATTAATTATGCACCGCTCCATCGTTATCCATAAACAAAACAAAAGTCTTGGAAACACGTAAGAAAGAGATAAATATTTTCCCAAAATAAAATGTTTTCTTACTGTTAGTTCTTCTTTTTTTATCTCAGCCAGCTTCGTTGCCTTTTATCAGCTTCATCATTATCAACTTTTAGACTAATTAACCAAAAAAAAAAAAGAATTTTGAGTTCGCCATTAAAGAACAACATCGAGTACTTTGTGTTCGTGCATTACGACATAGACAAAAGGTTAGGCACATTTTATCTTTGTATGGGCTTTTCTTGAAAAAAAATATAATTTGAGGGGAATCTTTTTCAATTTGTGTCTTTTGGTGTCTATAAGGATCCCCAAACGCTTCGTTGTCTGTTTTCTCTGTAGATAACCTAAATAATTAAGTCTTTTGAGAGAGAAAAGAGAGAGAGAGAGAGAGGGATTGCGAAGATGTTGGAAGGAAAAGCAATGGTGGAAGATTCAGATATGCCACTGAAGATGCAGGCTCAAGCCATGTCTTTTGCTTCTCAAGCTCTTGATCTATTTGATGTCATTGACTGTAAATCCATTGCTGGCCACATCAAGAAGGTAGCCTTTTCCTCACTTCATTTATCATCAAACTCTTACATACATATTCCTAGTTAAATTGTCACCATAAGCCTTAGCCTCGTGGTTAAAATCTTCACTCTCAAATGACTCCAGTCCTAGTTTGACAATTTGTAGCGGTGTCATGATCGGTGCGGGTCTTGAGTATTTATATACCGGAAGCAATTAATAAAAAAAGTCTATTGTTTTATATCTAGAAATTGAACCCATTATCTATATTTTTATTTTGACTTTCATTAACCACTAAGTTTTATCAAATATTTTAGTCAAAAGCCAAATATTTTGGCCAAAAACCGGAAGCCTATGCTTCCTTGACTTCCCCTCAGGACCGTTTCTGTTCATGGTTATGTCTTTTCATGGACATGCAGAAATATTTTAGATGACTCAAATGTATATTTTTACTGCATTAGCATCCTTATTAGAATCTATGTTAATTGGATGATTTTATGTTTGTAATTGAATTCAGGAGTTTGATGAGATATATGGGAGTGGATGGCAATGTGTGGTGGGATCAAACTTTGGGTGTTTCTTCACACATTCTAAAGGCACATTCATCTATTTTCAACTGGAGACCCTCAAGTTCCTAATTTTCAAAGGCGCTTCTACTCCTTAACAAAAGAAAACCCTAATGACGAAGAGCCTTCTATGAAAATCTGTCTGAAAAAGCTTGAAGAGCCTATCATGATCTTTTATTTTATTTCTGCTCTTTGTATCTTTGTTTAAAATCTAGCTAGGTCTGTGAATAGATCCAAGATGGGATTGGTTTCAATGAAGATGTGTTGGCTTTTGGGTGATCAGTAAAAGTGCAATGTACAAGATCTTTAAATATCTTTTTCATTGAATTGCACACATAATCTCCACCAACAATATACCCATGGTATATAGAGTAATCAGAATTAGCCGATGCAATTAATATTACATGATGTGGTTTCGGGGGTTGGAAGATTATGTGCTTTGACCCAAACCTTTTGCTATTAAAAAAACAAAATAAATAAATTCAAGGGCCAAAACGAGTTTATTATGTCAAAAAGGATTCTCCTGATTCTTGCGACACAAGAAACGATGAAAAATGGTGGTTACCGTTGGATAAAGTTCCCACTAATGGCCTCTCCTAGGTATCGAGAAGGTTTCTACAGAGCCAAAAGGAATGTGTTAATCAAGTCCTTAAAAGCTCAAGTTCTGTTTGAAATGGAGATTCTTGAAAGCTACCTCGGAGGCTGGGATCACTCTCCAAGGTTATTTATTCAACAGCACACATAAACATTCATCAGAAATCTGGTCCTTATCAATGTTTTTTTCCTTTTATCAAGAACAGAATGGGAGAGCTAGCTTGGGAAATGTGATATTCAAAATGATAACAGTAGAGATGTTTGATGCAGATCAGTTCCTAATTTATCTTGCAGCTCTTGGGAACCATGAGGACACCAACCGCAAGATACTTCTTGTAACAAATTAGATTTGCTTGTTTCATTTTCTTGTAACAGACTAGAAAGACAATCTTCATTGATTCATCATAACTGATTCTCATAATTTCTAGCTTCCAAAGCAATTAACGCAGCACAATATACATAGATCATGAAAAAGGGTTCACAGAATTGGGTAGAAAGCTAATTTAAAGCTTGCCCCTAGGACCGAGCTTAGGCTTCTCTTGAGGACCTCTCTTAATAGGAATAACATCACCGGTCGAGGAAGCACTGACATAAGTAAGCAAAGAGCCACCTCCAAGAATCAAAAACTTGAGAAGCAGACCTCTCTTTGTGAAAGGAGCAGCAAATGTCTCAAAGAACTTGCTCTGCAAGTAAAGTCTCACAATCATAATCATTGTCTCAGAATTTGAAGAAGCATATAAAGAGAATTAGTTTTTCTTTTACACAAACCTGAAGTGGGTTGTAAGGAGAAGGAGCATCAGATCCATACAAATCCCATTGTCCTGTTGTGTTACCCAAATCTTCTAAATCAAAGTATACACTTTTGTCTCCATACTTAGCCACCACAGCACCAGCTCTAATACGAACACCAAAAGGAACATTCTTATCAATATATCAATCTAAGATTCTAAATCTTAGGGTTTTAGTTTACCTTGTGGATTTGGGTTTGAAGCTTTGGCGAGAAGGTTTAATGAAAAGCTTAGCTCCGGCGAGTGAGCTTCCTCCGAGTCCTTTGACGGTGGCAGAGGGTTGAACGGCGGCGATGGTTGCTAAAGACGCCATGTTTCTCAGACCAACAAACAAATAAAGACTTCTCTCCTTCTTCTTGTTGCCAAAGTAAGTGAGTGGAGTGTTTGCAATATGCACAGGTAGAGAATCTACTTCACTCATGGATGGATCTTATTCTGACACGTGGCGAAATGGGTTTATGTCTGAGATTTCGTATGCCAATTATGAGATGTCACGTGGATTAGGTAAGATAAGGCTATCTGATTCCTTATTCTCAGTTTTGTTTTTTTTTTCTTTGAACAAAAAAGGCTTTTCTCATATTTATTATTATTTTTTTCCGTCAAGTTTTTATATTGATCAAACGAGCCAAGCCCAACAAACGACCGAAGCCCAAATACAACAAAACGTGGCCCGAAGCCCAAAAAGTCTACAAGCAAACATCAACAAGAAAATAAACGGGCCATCGGCCCAAACCAAAGAACCCAAACAACGAGCCAGCAATGCGTCAAGGAGGCTCAACACGTGGAAAAATGTACGCCTTCAGATCGACACGCGTCGCTACCGCTTCAACTTGACCATCACCGCTGGATCACCATCACCTAACCTTTGTTTCATCGGATCTCGGAAATCGAAGAGCCTCCGACGAAACCAATCTGTTCTTCACCGCTCTACATTCACGTTGGAGAGTTCCAGCGTAACAACGAGATCTCATCCGATTATGTATCACAACAAACCCTAGATAGACGGACCGAGAATCGAAAGTTTCCTTCTCTTCTACGTCATTGCCATCATCAGAGAGCTTCACCGTGACCGGGATCTCATCTGTAGTGACCCAAGAAACCAGCTATAGGAAAAGAGACAAGACCACAACTTTACACATACAGATCTAGTAGCCACAATCCAAAAGATACCGGATTCCAAGACGGCAGCATGGAACTTTGCGAGCCTCCACTCTCCGTAACCAAAGGCCGGCGAAGGCGGAGATAAAAAAGTCTCTTCTTCCCGAAAACTAAACCGGCAACGATGGATCTGAGAAAACCTCACTTCCCAAAGAAAACCGACGACGATGGATCTATGGTAACCTCCATCTCCCAGAAACAGAACCTTAACTTCCAAACCAAACCATATACGAGGAAAAAGCAACAAGAACGGAGCATAAAAAGAAACTAGCAGAGAAAAGAAAGGGTTCCGGTGATGGCACGGACGCTCACGCTCCATCATCCGTACGCAAGACCCAAAAGTAGATCTGGTTTCTCTCTTTCTCATATTTGTTTCTTGTTATCCAAAAAATTTATAATCTATTAACCAAAATTGAATAAAAAGGCGTCAATCACTGCAACTTTTCCTCCACCATTGCTGCTCACCATAATCTTTGAGCAAATCCGACCAATTATTTGTTTTAATTCTCTCTTAGATATGTTGATAAAAAAACATTATCTATAGATATTTGATTTTAAATATATCAATTTATCTTCATTCAAGCTTCTCGGAATTAACATTCTCTAAATAATCTATAGCTATTTTTAAAAAGGTCAAAATAACTCATAATCACGAGGAAAATTATGTTATGAAACAAAGCAATTAAATCAACAGCTTCTACCGATTAAACACTTCATGAAGTTCTTATGTTATGAAAACTAAATATCTCTATAAAATATTATTTTATATATGTTATTCTCCACTAAAAATTATTTTCTAAAATATTTTTAGTTTTTTTATGAAGTTCCTAATTTTTGTCATCGATTTTCCAAGAAGGAAAATAGAAGACATTGTAGATATTGGATACCAAACGTTTGTTATATATTTGTGTATACGTAAATTTTCCTATTGACCCCCCCCCATAAAGGAAAAAAATGTGCTAATCAACATCTTTTATAGTACAATGGAAAAAATTAGTTAATATAAATCAAATTATAGTTTGTTAAAAAACAATAATTAAGATTTGGGTTGTGATTTTGCATCCAGCTATTTAATTTTGATATTTGTATTAAAATAATATAAGTATTTGTAAGATACTTAAAATGATCAAAATAGAACACATGCGCCTTATATTGTATCATATATACTAAATTGTTCATGTACAAACAAACATCTATATATATAAAAGAGAGTTTTCTCTCTTCTTAGACTGCCATGTCAACAATTCACTTAATATCAATGCAACACGTGTCCCTTTTTCTAACACTCTGTGTTTCGTTAAGACTCTGGACTCCTTTGCGTTTCATTTTTTTGGTTTTGATGACAGAGTTGAGCCAAATATCAAGAGGCCCATATGTTCTTCAGTCTACGACACCAAAAGCCGTCTTCTCCGTTCCTGAACGACAATTGAGTTTCAAGTTATCTGTTGGTCTTCAATGGCGTCCTTCCATTTCCTCTTCTAATCAGATGAATCGCTCAGAGTTACAAATGCATTGTCTTTAACTCATCAATTTCCCCTTCCGATTTGAAGTCTGGAACGTCAGCCACCGAGCTTCTACAAGATTCAAAGGTTGTTCTGTTTTAAAGCTTACCTTCGTAATTTAAAAAACTTTTCCGGCCTGTTAAATCCTCATTATCAAGCTTTCCTATTCAGATTTTGTTTTACATCCTTTGAATCAGAAAGTTTGAAACCGTTTGTTGCTTATGCTGTATCTCAAGGCGGGTTCAATATATTCCCTAACCGGCTTTGATGTGACTTGGTTTAATCAGAACTTCAGACCTCTCTGTTGATTTATTTCAGTGATTCAACCTCTTTCGATGAGGTCACCAAAACCCAGTACTTAGTTCTTTCTCCCCATCATCTGGATTTAGCCCTTACCCTGGTCTTAACTGCACCGGAAGCATCAAATCTATCGGCAAGGCAAGTCCTTCTCTTGCTGGAAAGTCGGAAACCAGGTAGATATTACTGAGTTTACAACACTGTAGTTGGGGATTATAATACTCATCTGTATTATTTCCTTTGAGATATGTGAGCTTGATTATAATCTTAGTGTTACTATGCTGCTCGGTTCTCATTTTCATGTTCTTAGAATTCAGTGATACAACAATTGAGTTAGTGTTAGAGAGGTTTCTGGTTGCAGTTTGTTATCATCTGTTTAGTTGTTGATTAATCTTATTTCAGTTTGTGTTTGATTGCTTTCAAACAGGCTTAGATTTAAAGTCTTCAAAAAAAACCTTCCAATTCCCATCGGTGTCTTCCGAAAAGATACAACGGCTTTCCTAAAGTGGAGCTTGGTTTCCCTGGACTGGAACAAGGCTTCTAAATTCACGTAAGTTTCCTTCTGCTTTTGTTTCATTCTATCTCAGTTTTATCGTCGGTGATGGTCCTTATTATTATAAGCTTTCCTTTTCTTTAAGTTCATTTAATCTTCATTTCACTACAAATCTCTCTGCAGCTTATCTTCCTAGATGTTCAGTTATAGTTCTTGGCCTAACTACAAGTGAGTGTGAATAAGTAGCTAGGGAAGGAAACGTAATTGAATTAGGATTCCACTGAAAAGATATTCAACATCTTAATGGAAACGAAAAAGTTTGGAATTCAGCTTTTTATTTACTTGCAAAGATCTTGCGTGTCCACGCTTCTATCTAGAGGGTAATGTTAGAATCGAAACCAGGTTATGATGATGCGGATGGCTAGCATCTCAACTCTACACTGTACATGGCATTCAACAAAGGTTTAGCCTCTAGAAGCAGTTATGACGGTGATAATACCACCATGATGGCTTACTACGATGCTAGAAAATCCTTGGAGCAAGAGGAGAGAAAGCAACTATATTTCCGCCTGTCACCTTCGAGTGACATGCCTAGAACATAGCTCAGTGTTGGTTACAAATGTTACAGTAGTACTTATGCTTTCTACAAGAATGGAAGTAGAACTGTAGAAGTAACATCATGGGCCATATCCGTAGCCGAAGCCCGTTGAAGAGAGTAAGATGCTGAAGGATCCTACCACACACAATACAAAGCCAACGAGAGAAATTGGTGGTAGATTTAATAGAAATGGTGACCACGACTTTGTTTATATTGCAAATTGCTTTCTGTTCCATTAAACATAACTTTAATTTTTTATTGTTTTAAATTCTAAATGGTCCTCTGTTCATCGCTTTTGAAGTATGTAATAAAAACATAAAAGAAATATACAAGAATATTCTATGAAGCAAAACTAACAGATAACTAAAATTAGTTTTCCCCACTAAAGCGAGCTTACACATGAAAACTTCACTTCAAATAATTGAAGTAAGGAGCAATGCGAAAACGATAAAAAATCAGCCTACGTAAGGTCAGCCCCATGTTTTCTAGGAGGCGAAACACGTACAATCTTCCCCGTTAAAATGCTTTGTGTTGTGTGATTCTATTTAAAAACCTGGGTCTAAAAATCATTTATTAGTTCTTTTTCAAAGTCACAAAAGTGGTGTAAAACTATAAACACTTATTATATTATTTTTACATGTTTTTTTTCAAAATATTGGTTGAATTGAATAAAACATGAAGATAAATCGTTAATGATTAGTTGTGTAGTTTAAAGATATAAAAAAATCAGCATACATAATATTTAACGCAATAAAAAAAAAGTCTTGAAACAAAAACGATTTCAAATTGTTGATTCTATTTACAATACATAAATATTGAAGAAAAACATTAATTATATTGCTCCTAACCTTTTTTGTTTCATAAGAGGATTAGAAATATTAAAAAGTGACATGATAAAAACATTTTAAATTTAATTTAGTAACATATTATAAACTTAGCAATCACTTGAACTATATGCTGCAAAAAATAGACAGTAGAGTTATAAAAAATTATTGGAGCTTTATTTCTATCTATATGAACTTAGTTCCATAAGCCTTTAAGAAAAGCCAAACTTAGCTCCATATATATAAATTGGTTTAGAGTGTAATACTCTTCTTCATTTTCCGAGTTCAGAGATTTTGTTAATTCTTAAAGTGACTTTTTGATCATGACCCGTTTCCAACTCATTTTTTGGATCAAATTAACAATTCTTTGTATTAAAACTTGAAAAAAACACCCCTGCAATTCATAGTACTAATAATGTAACTCTTATAAAATAAAAGAACTTTTTTTTTTTAACTAGAATGTTCCAGACTCGAGGTTCCTTAATCACCAGCCTTTACTGATACCTTGAAACTGCGTAAAGCATTCCGTAGCCACGCTGTGACATTCAATATAGCCGACTTTCGAACCCGCGTCCTTTGGAATGGTGGACTTCACTCGGGCACTAACGCGTGGTTAACTCATTTTTCTTACATCATCAAATAAACAAAAACGAAAAACATACATAACATGTCCACATAAGAGTATAAAATTGACATGTCCAACAGACAAATACCCCAGTCCACTAACTAAGATATTTAACATACCACCTAACAACATCACCTTAAAATTAGTGGCGATGGACTAATTACACCTGATGAGATAGGTTCACCGTAACTCTCTCAGCAACGAGAGAATAGTCGCCTTGGTTCGATATTGGTAAGAACATCTATTATAATGAAATATTTTCTTTAAAAAATTTTGTATTCTGTACAAAATTTGATGAACTAGATGATAGGTGCACTGTCCAAATTCAGATAAAGATACTAATATATATATATATATATATATATATATATATATATATATATATTATTAAATTGTCTGAATTATTTTTAAAAAAATTGTGTATTCTCTACAATATTGTCATTTTGATTCAAACCAAAAATATTTATTAAATAAAAATATGATCTCAGGTTTTTTTCCCTTTTTTGGTTTTCTTTAGACTCATCATTATTTATTTGTTTATGATATTGTTTTCAATCTATAATAACTTTAAATGTTTCATAAGTTTAGTATAAATTCTTATAAAATAGTTTTATTATAACCCGCCCGTAGGGCGGGCCAACCCTAGTATTACATACTTAAATGTTATTAAGTTAAAGGAATTCTAATTTTACCATAAATTCTGATACATTTAAAAAAAAAAGAAGCAATTTTCATTAATATCTTAAATATGTTATGAAAATAAAACAAACTTATTCTCATAAGGCTTTTAAAAATGTTTAAGAATCATTTATAAAATATTTATAGAAATTTATAAACTTAACCTCATCCTCTAAATACTAAATAATTATTGGTCATCAAATTTACATATTTAAATATATCAAAGTGATTACACTTATATGAATATATATATATATATATATATATATATATATTATTTACCTATTCATATTAAACAAAGCGTTGTTTTACAGATAAAACCAACAACCACTTAATAATTCATATGGTAGAGCATATGTACTGTGAGCTGCTTCGTACACTACAAAATAACACAAACAATGGAGGTTTCATGTGACGAAAATGGTAACTTAATTATATATATAAAGAGTTTGAGAGGGTTCAAGTACAGTTTGTTTCTTCTTTTGTTAAGAGTGGCAAGAACTTGGAAGTTGTTATATGAGCTGCAGAGTATACTTTAGTCAGCCTCTCCTTGTATCTGATTTTAAACGCAGTCGATAGCAAGATACCAATCGTTCTATCTGCAACTCTGTTCACAGATCAAAGAGAAAACAAACTGCGAAATCAAGTACATTGTAGAGACCAAACCAGTCTTATCACTGTCCAAAACCAAATCTGGTTTTTACAAAACGCCAGTGAGAGAGATGATGAAAAACAATAAGTTCTTTGGCAATTTATTCCTAAAGACTTCACAGTGAGCTATCATGTTGGGATGTACGTATGAAACACAATGAAATCATGTAATAAGATATAGATACGATAAAAAATAAGCTTGTTTGACAAACCAAGTGAAAAGAAAGATCAAAAATAATAATAAAATGGGGGGGAAGGACTCACAATGGCTGTAACTTGCAACCAAATTCATAAAAGTAAGGACATTGTGATCTAAGATCCACACATGCTGCATCAGCTTGTATCTCCAACCTCGTTCTGCATAACAAACCTAAAGATATGAAAGAGCTGCATCAGTACGCATGTTACACACAGTATGGTTCAACAGAATCAACAATATTTCCTTACATGATTTTCTTTCAATGTGGCAAGAAGCGAAATGAGACCGTCAATAATGCTTTGCCAGTGAATTGCAGGAGAATCTTTTCCAAATGATCTAACGGATCTCAGCATCCCTCCTTCAGAAGTTATTGGTGCCTGGAGTTTTCATTTGGACAAAACAAAAGAGCTTACGATCTGCAATACACAAGACGTAACACGAAGTGTGAGAAGATATCTTTTTCAGCAACACATACGCTTCTGGATCTCTCATATGATCTCTCCACAAAGTATCCACCTTTAATCGCAATAAAACGAATTGGACTGAGACAACAAAAAACAATCTAGAGGCAATTGATTTTTTTTTACGGTGAAGAAGCTTACCAGATCATCCATCTCCTTAGGGTTTCTCCCGCGGGATAATCCATCTGCGACACCTTTCAGAACTAAAATCACAAAAATCAACGAAATTGATTAGAGCCAAGATAGATTCGATGCGTAAAGAGATGATTTTTTATGGGAAAAACCTTGGAAGCAATGTACGGCGAAGAGCTCAAATTCTTCTAATCGAACTTCCATCGTTGGTGCTGTGAGGTATAGTGGGATCTTGGGAGTTGCAGGGTAAACGGATTGGCCTTCTAAACCAACTTTGACACTCAACATGCAGACCGTGAACATTGAAAGCCCAATCAATTTAAAACACTGCCTGACATGGCGAAATAAAATAACCCTATTGGTCAAATATATTTGAAGACATGGACAGACTTATAGAGTTTGTTATTCTCCTTTTACTAGTGTTAGATATTAGTATAATAGTCTTTCTATTTTCCAAAGAATTTTTTTACATATATTAAAAATAAGTAATATTCAATAATAAATGTCTATTTTTTTCAATGTTATGAAATGCGCTAGGCGCTAGTCGGGCGCTCGATCACTGCCTAGCGAGTTGCTAAAAAATCGGGGATTAATTTTTAATAATTTTAATATATTTATACAATTATATATAGAACTTGTACGCACAAGTACAAAGGAATGAGTTAGTGTAGTGGTGAAAGTGTTGTTGCATCCTCCAAGGACTTGGGTTCGACTCTGTACAGGCAAATCTTATTTTTTTCTAATTTTTTTCATTAACCAGGGTCAATTACTATACTACCCTTGTCTTCTTCCTTATAGATCTGCAATTCCTAAATCCGCCGCTCTTCCTTTTTTTTTCTCGAATTTCTTGTTCAAGCTAGTGTTTATATCAAGATCTGATGGATATATCATGTGGACATTGATTTAAATCATGAAAACTGAAGAAAATATAATTTTTTCCTCAGCTCCGAGTTTTTCACCGCATAGACTCTAAACGCTGCGGTAAGTAGCCGCCAAGCGCCTCCACGCCGAGAACGCGGCCGCCTTGCCCGCGTTTTTGAACAGAGATTTTTTTTTAATAAAAATGTATAATTAAAAATGTAATATAACTGTGAATTAAGAATTAGGCCTCGATTAGTACAACATATAATAAACACAGTAGCAGTGTGTTGCAGAAGCTTTATGCTGCTGAAGCTACATGTTTTTATTAAAGTTTTTAATAAAGTGATTAGAAGAACATTAGCAGTATACAATTATAAAATTGTAATAATAATTAGTATAATAATATATTTCTTTCAAAATAATAATTATATAATTATAATATATATTAATAATATATTTTGTATTAAAAATAATGAATCTTATTCATTATATAAATTATATATAAAAAATTAAAAATTTATTTTTAAAATATTAAATTATTTTTGGATATAAACATATTTAAATATGATTAAATAAATAAATTATATATAATATATATATATATATTATTATTTATTGGTAGAGCAGTAAACTATTCATATATAAAATTATCATAAAATTAATATATGTTATATAATTTATTTATTAGTGTCTAAATAATATGTTTATATCTATAATAGAAAAATATATATTATGTTGTGTTTGTTATTAAAAATAATGAACGATATATGTAATTATATAAGTTATATTATATTTTAAATTTTAAATATTGCTCTTTTTTAAAAAAATATATAATTTCTATTCTTATTTTTAAAAATATAAATTTATTTTTTTATTATAAAATTTTCTATTATTAAACAAAAATAAATAAATTAGATATATTTATTTTTAAATCTTATATATTTTATCTGCAAATGCTCTTCCAAAAGCTCTATAGGAGAGCATTGAGTAAAAAATATTTAGAGAGCATTTGCATTTGGTAAATGCTTTTCTAAATGTTTCTTTGACAAATGTTGATTGGTTAATAGATAGCATAATTCTTACGCTAATGCTCTACTAATAAAGCTTTTACTAGATATTGACTCGCTCTGGAGTGGGCGAATATATTTTTTGTTTAATTTCTTTGCCTAATATAATTTATATGTTTCTTTTTATAATTTATAATTTATATGTTTGTGTGTAATTTGTATAATCATAATTTTGTATGATATGAATTTAATAGAATAGATCATTTTTTGTAAGTATATTAAATAAATCAAGTTTCATAAGTATGTACTTGTGTCTTTCCTTGTATCATATATGGATTTTTTTTGTAATCATATTTGTGTTTTTATCTGTGATTATATTTACGTAATTTTTTTTAAAAAATGATTAATAAAATATTTTGATTAATGTATCGAATTTATTACATTGTTAAACTATACATTTGATACAAATAGGGGCTCCCTACATATTCACATCTTTATAAAAATGTTGTTTAATGTTTAATTAATTAAGATTTATTGATGCAGTTATCAGATTTATGACTCCTGATTGTTAGACGTGTAGTCGTATTGTGTACATGTGGTGGTTACTCTCGAAAATTAAAACTATGTAAACGATATGCTTAAAATATTAAAGAGTGGTGGTTACTTTCGAAAAAGAAAATTATTTGGTGGTTATTTTGGAAAATTAGAAGGGCATTGCAGTTATCATATACAAAAGTATGTATTGTTGAAATAATCGTTAGATCCTATTTTTATCAATTGGTCATGATTCTAATTTGAATAGATACAAGAAAATTAAAATACTGTTGCTAAATATATGTACTGTATCTAAAATTTGGTATTACTGTTTAATTTTAAGAAACATTCAAAAATCCTAAATTTATGTTTCAGAAGAGGAGAGAATATCTGAAATTTGAGTTGACAAACAAAAAAAAAACTAAAAAAATGAAAATTTCAGATGATAAAAAAGAAAAGAGAAAGGAGAAAGGAAGTAGCTTCAGTTTTAAGACGGAGACGCATGCAAAGAAAGGTCATGATGGTGTCTCTGCCTCTCTACGCAGACCTCTCTCCCACGCCCCTTTGGTATTATTATACGAGCTTCAGCTTCTAACCACGTCCATTGTTATTACTCTCCGTTACGCACTTTTTTTACACTTCTGCCACGCCCCTTTGCTCATGTAATGGATTTTGACTACGGCTGGGTAAAATACCAAATCGAATCCGATCCAAAAAAGTAGTATTGAATCCGAACTTGAATTGATTCAATATCTGAATGGCTTCAAAATTTTGATATTTAAAGAACCGAAACCGAACCTGACCCGAACCAAAGTATTTCGGGTACCCGAATATAATCGAAAGAGATTTATATACCTATATATTAATTATTTTTAGATTTAATGTATAAAAAAATTCAATATATATAAAATACTTTGAAGTTATTCAGAGTACTTGTAAATATATGTAAATACTCAAATATACATGTCTAAAATTACTAAAGTACATTCAAAACATCAAAAATACTTTAAAAAATTATTGATTCACAATCCAAATATTCAAATCAAACTAATATATATGTTAATTTTAGGTATTTTGATTTATGTTATTCAATTATTTGTAATATATTATTTTGTTTATAGATTTTTAGAAATTTAAAGTATATAATCAATTTTAAAATTTTAAAAATAATTTAAATGGGTTATCCGAACCCGAACCGAACCCGCAAAGATCCAAACCGAATCCGAACCAAAATTTAGAAATATCCGAATGAGGCTAAAATTTGTGAATCCAAAAACTTAAAACCCAAATAAATCCGAACCGAACTCGAATGGGTACCCGAACGCCCACTCCTAATTTTGACCACAAATACCATTTGTCTATAGACTATATAGTTTACCGTTAATGTATTATACGCATGTGGAGGGTATGAACCAATCAAAAAACCAAAAAAGAAAAAAAAAAAGAATGCCAACGAGAAAGTTGATTCACAAACGCAACACACCACTATCAAATCATTATTTACATAAAAATTAAAAAATAACAATTCAAATACCCAAAAAGCTAAAAAATTCAAAGTTGTAATGAATAAACAGAGGAAAAATAAAAAATAAAAACAGAGCAAACAGTAGTCGGTAGGCTCCATGATTCCTCCTTCTCTACATACTTTCTACGTCTCTTTTCTTTCCTCCTTTGATTAAAATTTTTCTAGGGTTTTCAATGAGAGCAGCTAGGAAAAGGAGATATGGGTTTGAGAACTGATTCGGCTTCTTCTCGAGTTTCTAACGGCTGAGTCAACTCGGTGATTCCTCCTCTGCTTTGTAGCTTTCTTGTTTTTAGAGGTGTCTCCTTCTTTCTTCGGTGTTTGCAAAAAGTGGAAAGATCTTCGTTTTATTCTTCTTGGTGTGGTTAGTGTTTGGCCTTTAAAAGTAGTAGAAAGGAGTAGTCTGGTCTTGCGTGTTGTGTACCCTTTAGAGATCACATGAGATGGATAGGCATTAAGTGAATCTTTAGGTTTTAGATTTGTTGTGGGTTTAAGTAAAGGAGTGGACTTTGGTGTGTGGGTCTTATTATCTGGAGGGTGTGTTTGTGGATTCGGAGGAGTAATGGCGATGTCTTATAAAGATGGTAAGATGGGATGTTTGGAGAATGGGAAGTATGTGAGGTACACACCTGAGCAAGTTGAAGCACTTGAGAGGCTTTATCATGACTGTCCTAAACCCAGTTCTATTCGCCGTCAGCAGTTGATCAGGGAGTGTCCTATTCTCTCTAACATTGAGCCTAAACAGATCAAAGTTTGGTTTCAGAACCGAAGGTAATAATAATGCTACTCCTTAATGCAGTTTTGGGGACTGTAGTAAATGGAAGTTAATTCTTTTATAAACTTCAGGTGTAGAGAGAAACAAAGGAAAGAGGCCTCACGGCTTCAAGCTGTGAATAGGAAGTTGACGGCGATGAACAAGCTGTTGATGGAAGAGAATGATAGGTTGCAGAAGCAAGTGTCCCAGCTGGTTCATGAAAACAGCTACTTCCGCCAACGCACTCCCAATGTTGGAATCCTACCTTTCAGAATGTTTTCCTTAAAATAAAGAGTTCCATGTTGATTTTTTTTAAATCTTTTTTTTTGTTACAGCCTTCACTTCCAGCTAAAGACACAAGCTGTGAATCGGTGGTGACGAATGGTCAACACCAATTAGCATCACAGATTCCTCCAAGAGATGCTAGTCCTGCAGGGTTAGTGCTTTAGTGGGAACATGTTACTTAAATTTTCATTCTGACATTTATAACTCTGAGATTAAACTTTACAATTTTTGTTTTTGCAGACTTTTGTCCATTGCAGAAGAAACTTTAGCAGAGTTTCTTTCAAAGGCTACTGGAACCGCTGTTGAGTGGGTTCAGATGCCTGGAATGAAGGTATCTTGATTCTGTTTACTGCATACTATATGATATCAAAGAGTTATTAAACTTCTCTGTAATGGTTTGTTTTTTTATATACGTAACAGCCTGGTCCGGATTCCATTGGAATCATTGCTATTTCTCACGGTTGCGCTGGTGTGGCAGCACGCGCCTGTGGCCTAGTGGGTCTCGAGCCTACAAGGGTATGTGTAGATAAAATCATTCATATGCAGCATTCAACTACCCCACCTTACATATGTAGCAAGATTGATCTTCTTTATTTTCCAGGTCGCAGAGATCGTCAAAGATCGGCCTTCGTGGTTCCGCGAATGCCGAGCTGTTGATGTTATGAATGTGTTGCCAACAGCCAATGGTGGAACCATTGAGCTGCTTTACATGCAGGTTAGTACATTCAAGTCATATGTGCTAAATTTAAAATTATTTTCCGGTAGTTGAAAGTAAGTCACCATTTTTTCTCTTGATATTTGCAGCTCTATGCACCAACTACGTTGGCTCCACCACGTGATTTCTGGCTGTTGCGTTATACTTCTGTTTTAGAAGATGGCAGCCTTGTGGTGTGTAGCTCTGAAAATTTATACTTATGTTTTTGTTCTTGATATTCTTGTTCATAAACGATGTAACAAATTGTATAGGTATGCGAGAGGTCTCTTAAGAGCACTCAAAACGGTCCTAGTATGCCACAGGTTCAACATTTTGTTAGAGCAGAGATGCTTCCCAGTGGGTACTTGATACGGCCTTGTGATGGTGGTGGCTCCTTTATACACATTGTAGATCATGTGGATTTGGAGGTAACAATCTTCACTCTGCTCCAATGTCTATGCTATTCAATACATTGTGCTAATGTTAACTTGACTGTTAAATAGGCTTGTAGTGTGCCTGAGGTCTTGCGCCCTCTCTACGAGTCACCAAAAGTACTTGCACAGAAGACAACAATGGCAGTAAGTGACCTTACAACTTGCCTATTCCTAACATTGCTTTCTTAGTTTGGAACTCTCGATACTCAATGATGTATGTATCCAATTTTTTCTTAAAGGCCCTACGCCAACTCAAACAAATAGCTCAAGAGAGTTCTCAGACTAACAGTAGTGTCAATGGCTGGGGACGGCGTCCTGCTGCCTTACGAGCTCTGAGTCAAAGGCTTAGCAGGTTTAGATACTCATAGCTCTTTGCCTTTTCTTGCTTTAGATGTAGGATACTATATTTGCTTTCTAATACATCCTTTTTTTTCCCTACAGAGGATTCAATGAGGCTGTTAATGGTTTCACCGATGAAGGATGGTCGGTGATAGGAGATAGCATGGATGATGTCACAATCACTGTGAACTCTTCTCCAGATAAGCTGATGGGTTTGAATCTTCCATTTTCCAATGGCTTTGCTCCTGTTAGCAATGTGGTTTTATGCGCAAAAGCCTCCATGCTTTTACAGGTCACTGCACCATTTTTTTCTTATAGATCAACTTATGTTTGTTTCAACATTTTTCTTCTAACTCCTTTGTTTTGTTTTTTTTTGCAACTTTAGAATGTTCCTCCGGCGATCCTGCTTAGGTTTCTGAGGGAGCATAGATCAGAGTGGGCTGACAACAACATTGATGCATATCTGGCAGCAGCTGCTAAAGTGGGGCCTTGTAGTGCCAGAGTTGGAGGATTTGGAGGGCAGGTTATACTTCCACTTGCTCATACTATTGAGCATGAAGAGGTTAGTTCAAGTTTCTTTTGAACCCTTTGATTGTTTTCTTCTATCTCCATTATAATGGTTGGTGTTTCTCGTTGTTAGTTCATGGAAGTCATCAAATTAGAGGGTCTTGGTCATTCCTCTGAAGATGCAATCGTTCCAAGAGATATCTTCCTTCTACAAGTATGTACTTTTAGATTGCCTCTCTCCTCTGCATGAGTGTTAATGTGGATTCACTTATAACACATTTGTCTTGTGATTAGCTTTGTAGCGGTATGGATGAGAATGCTGTTGGAATATGCGCTGAACTTATATTTGCACCAATTGATGCTTCTTTTGCGGATGATGCACCTCTACTTCCTTCTGGTTTTCGCATCATCCCTCTTGACTCCTCAAAGGTTAGAACACATAATGTTTCCCATTTAAGCTTTTTTGCAAACTCTTAAAGCTTGTCTTGAACCAAAAAGCAGGAAGTATCTAGTCCAAACCGAACATTGGATCTTGCTTCAGCACTTGAAATTGGTTCAGCCGGAACAACAAAAGCCTCAACTGATCAATCAGGAAACTCCACATGTGCAAGATCTGTGATGACAATAGCGTTTGAGTTTGGTATTGAGAGCCATATGCAAGAACATGTAGCATCCATGGCTAGGCAGTATGTTCGAGGCATCATCTCATCGGTTCAGAGAGTTGCATTGGCACTTTCTCCTTCTCACATCAGTTCACAAGTCGGTTTACGCACTCCTTTGGGTACTCCTGAAGCCCAAACACTTGCTCGTTGGATCTGCCAGAGTTACAGGTATTTACATATTTATCAATATACTCTAAGTTTTCCACCAAGTCAACGAGATGGATGATTCATTTTTCTTCTGTTGATACTAGGAGCTACATGGGCGTTGAGCTACTTAAATCGAATAGTGAAGGCAATGAATCTATTCTTAAGAACCTTTGGCATCATACAGATGCTATAGTTTGCTGCTCAATGAAGGTACTAACTCAATATCAAGCTCATGAATGTCTTTCTCACAGTCACTGATCCTTTTATAACCTTTTTGTTTAGGCCATGCCCGTGTTCACATTTGCAAACCAGGCAGGACTTGACATGCTGGAGACTACATTGGTTTCTCTTCAAGATATCTCTTTAGAGAAGATATTTGATGACAATGGAAGAAAGACACTCTGCTCTGAGTTCCCACAGATCATGCAACAGGTTTTGAACAACTTTCTGCTCTGATTTGTGTAGTTTGATCACAGCTTTTATCTGACTTTAACTGGAGGTTTTGGTTTTAGGGTTTCGGGAGTCTTCAAGGTGGGATATGTATCTCGAGCATGGGGAGACCAGTTTCATATGAAAGAGCTGTTGCTTGGAAAGTACTCAATGAAGAAGAGAATGCTCATTGTATCTGCTTTGTGTTCATCAATTGGTCCTTTGTTTGAGATTTATTTGTACTTTTGAATAATCTGTTTTTTCTTTCTTTGAAGAGGAACATGTTGCCTCGTGGGTGTTATTGCAAGACGGTCTATGTAGTTGTTTCTTGGTGTTTGCTGTGAAACACATTAACAGTATTTTGTTTGAAAACTCAAAGACATGCTTGCTTTTTATATGATTGTGTGTGTTGGTGGTGATTGATGATCATGATCCTTTTCTTTTCTGATTATTAGTGCATTCAGCTTTCGAAAATACTTTTTTTTTATATATATACACGTTTCTATAAATTATGGCCATCATTACACTCAACAACGACTATATCTGGTGCATGGTTCTGTTTAGGATAAGGTTGAGATGTAAACCGAATATTTTGAATGTTTAGGATAAGTTTAAACCGAAATATTCTGCGCGAAATTAAACCAAAATCTGTTTACAATATTTTCGTACTGAAAGATTTTTAATCGAAATAATATACTAATTTCCTAAACTCAAATTCATCTTTGTGATTGTTTGGTATAATATCTTCTCAATGCAGAGGAATAATTTTTTAGTACTTGTCTTAATTTTGGAAATATGTCTACTTATCTTAATTTAATGGTTTACCACATTACCGATCATCGTTGGAATTACAAAGATCTCTAATCGTGTTCTCAACAGTGTGTGATGTCATATTTGATGGTTTCCGGAGCAGCTATGATTCAATGGCTATCATACATATTAGAGCATCCGCAATGGCGGTCCTTAGCGGGAAGTTCTTAGAGAAAAAATAATTAAATAATCAGTGGATGATGTTACTTAGTGTAATCTAAAGAACCAAAAGTTGATATACGAAAGTTTTGTTATACCACTCTAACACTCTTCCACCTTAAATTATATTTTTGTTTCTGCTTTTCCATTTTTTGGTTTATTATGTGTCGGTTCGGTTCAAGCAGTTACACTTTAACGTTAAACTTCTTGTTTCGTGAAAACACTTTTAACGTTAAACTTAGTCCGTTGTTTGTAATGATGATCGTATCAAGATCGATTACCATAGTAGGCATGTTGATTTGATTACTGTTGGATAATTCTAATTAACGGGTAAACGGCTTATTTTCCTATCATAACTATCATATATTAATAAATTAGGTGTTTTACCCACACATGCGGGCTTAATTATATTTAAGTCAATTTTAAAAATCATCAAAATAAATGATTATTTGCATCCAAATAATTCGACCTAAAACATTATTATATTTTACATTGATAAAGTTATTCACAAATTAAAAACAAATCTATGGTTTCTTTTAAAATTTTGAAAAATCTAAAGTCTATTCCATTTCTTCTTAATTGATAAAAATATAGAAATCTATCTTTCAATTTGAAAAATTAAATCAATAAATATACATTAAAAAATTGATCTTACATAAAGAATAAAATTAGTTTGGATAATAATACAATTTTGTTTTTGAATTTATTTTTGTCAAACACGTATTTTCATTCTTTTTGAATGATCTTTTATTTTATATGATTAATTCATGTTTAAGGTTTAACTATATAAAATATAAACATAAATTAATTTAACGTGTGAGTTCATAGGCGAAAAATAACTTCACGAATATATATCATTATATTATATTATTATATTATATTATTATATTATTTTAATTTGAAAATAATTACGTAATATTCTTTTTGCGATTTTCTCTTTTGAATAATATACAATTAAAAATTTTACTTTATGAATATTTATTTATGTGTTTTCTGTTTTTGAATTTTTTTTATCAAAAATAGATTTTCCGGATAACAACACAATATATATAAGAAGTATCTTTTTATTTTATTTTAAAATATATATTTAGATTATGGATAATTATTATCATTATTATTAATTTAAATCATTTATCTAATCAAATAAGTATTAAAATCATTTTTATTTTTAGTTGATTTATATATTTTATTCATTAAGGGTATAAACGATATTAACCACTCCAACTTTTAACGTGAGAGCTCCGTTGCAAAAGATCACTTCGCAAATAATAGTATAGATGGACACAAATTTTGGACCTGATCCTAATTGCACGCAATTAAACTATATTAACATATTTCTCCTCAAAAAGAAAGATTGAAACCCAATTCTCCCTAAAGTTTGAAGAATATACTAATACCAACAAATGACAGTTTAAAGTATGTTTAGTATTCTTTGTTTTCTGATTGTTTTTAGTGTTTAGGGTTCCAAAAGAGGTGAATCGGTTGGGGAAAGATTAATAGAGGTTCAGATCGGTTTATAATCGATTCATTTGGGCCAGGTTGTACCAATGTTAATCGAAACCATTAGATTTAATATCGGTTAACGTTATAAACCATTAAAACCAATCTCAGTTTTTCGTCTGTGTGGAAACGAGTTTTGATTTTTCATTTTGCGGAGAAATAAGTTGCTATAGTTTAATTGTGTGCAATTGGGACAAGGTCCAAAATTCGTGTGGATCTGTTACTATACGATAGTTATGGTGTGGAAATAGGTCGTTTAGTTAAGGAGAAAATTAACTTATTAAAGGGAAGTTTAGTAAGTTAAGGAAAAGGAAAAGATATCGAACTTAGGAATGTTTCTATATTATTATTAGGTTAAGATGTAGCTTCGACCTATATAAATAGTTGCAGAGATGTTGCATCTCTTAAGAGAAACAAGAGAAACACATTGATTTAGTTTTGAGAGAATTTCTAAATCTAATAAGAACTGCTAGTTCTTATATTTGTGTGTTCTTTCAACTTTAATTAGTATCTGAGCGGTTTACGAAGATCTGCAAGAAGACCAAATAATACCCTTCAAGATGGAAAAGAATCCTTCGAGTAGGAAGAAGAGGTTTGTGGCAGAAAGAGTAAGAAGATCATGGAACCTGTGATGTTGTGGGAGAAACATTCTCAAAAGAAACCCTACGATTATTAGTAAAAGGTGGTGCCAAGATGATTCGCTGAAGGATAAACACATGAGATGAAAATGAATGTGGTCCTTAGTTTAAGGGGTAAAATGTGAAATAATAAACAAAGTCTCACATAGGAAAATTAGACAAGGAGAGTCTAATATATAAAGAGAAGTCTAACTCTAATAGTACGAGCACTACAAGAAAACTAAGAAATTACTAGGAAATTTTACTAGGAAAATAATTCTTCGTAAATTTACTACGAACTTACTTCGATTTTACGAGGAAAACTAGTTTCCTCGTAAGGTCCTCGTACAGGTACGAGAAACAGTTTTCCTCGTAAGACTGTAGTAACCTTACGAGGAAACTACGTGGCAAAAGTCCATTTCCTCGTAAACTCGTAGTAATAACTTTCCTCGTAAAGTCCTACTAAAACCCTACTACGAAATTAGGAGGAACTGGATAGAAAATATCAAATTTCATTCAAAACGTGTTTTGTACCTACATTTCCTAGTAAATGCTCAGATTCGAAAATTTCTATAAATACCCCCATTTGTGATTCATTTGAAACACACCAAAAAAAAATCAGCTATAAGCTTGATCAAACACAAAAAAATGTCCGGTCCGGGAAATATTTTCGAGTTGCGGAAGTGGATGTATTCACACAGAGATAATAACGTGAGGGTGACGAAAGAATTTCTCGAAGGGTTGGAGACGTTTATGCATCAAGCAGATTCTATACCACTCACGCAAGAAAGTGGTAAGATGTTCTGTCCTTGTCGGAAATGCTGCAATACAAAATTAGGCCCTCGTGAAATTGTTTGGAAGCATTTAATAAATAGAGGTTTCATGCCATATTATTATATTTGGTATCAACATGGAGAAGACGATGCTAGTTGTAGGAATGAAGGTAGCAGTAGTAATAGCAATTTTCAGGTTGAACCGGTTGATCATTTGCGTAATGAAAATAGCTATCATCACCAAGAGGAACAAATGGTAGATTGTGATAGGGTTCATGATATGGTAGGTGATGCATTTGTAACTCATGATGATGATGAAGTTGAAGAACCTAACTTAGATGCAAAAANGCAGTAGTAATAGCAATTTTCAGGTTGAACCGGTTGATCATTTGCGTAATGAAAATAGCTATCATCACCAAGAGGAACAAATGGTAGATTGTGATAGGGTTCATGATATGGTAGGTGATGCATTTGTAACTCATGATGATGATGAAGTTGAAGAACCTAACTTAGATGCAAAAAAGTTTTATGAAATGTTAGAAGCTGCAAATGAGCCAATTTACAGTGGTTATAGAGAAGGTCTGTCTAAATTTTCGTTGGCTGTTAGAATGATGAGTATTAAAACCGATCACAATCTACCTGAAAATTGTATGGATGCATGGAAAGATTTGTTTAAAGAGTATTTTCCAGAAGACAATGTCTCTGCTGAATCTTATTATCAGATTCAGAAATTGGTATATAGTCTTGGGTTGCCCTCGGAGATGATAGACGTTTGCATCGACAACTGCATGATTTACTGGGGAGATGATGAGAAGTTAGAAGAATGTCGATTTTGTAAGAAGCCACGATTCAAACCGCAAGGTCGAGGGCGTAATAGGGTACCAAAGGATGTGGTACCTACCAATCACAGACAGATTGAAAAGATTGTACCAATCTGAGGAGACTGTTGGAGGGATGAGATGGCACGCCGAGCATACTCAGACGGATGGAGAGATGACTCATCCATCAGATGCAAGAGCCTAGAAACATTTTAACAATGTACATCCACATTTCACTAGCAATAGCCGGAATGTGTATCTTGGATTATGCACTGATGGATTTAGTCCATTTGGAATGTCTGGGAAACAATATTCATTGTGGCCGGTCTTTCTTACACCGTATAACCTGCCACCTGAGATGTGCATGCGACGAGAGTTTCTATTCATGACCATATTAATACATGGTCCAAAACATCCAAAAAGATCTCTCGACGTTTTTCTACAACCACTGATAAAAGAGTTGAAAGATTTGTGGTCAACAGGGGTGACGACATATGATTGTTCGACGGAAACAAACTTTACGATGCGAGCGATGCTTTTGTGGACCATAAGTGACTTTCCTGCATATGGGATGTTGTCTGGGTGGACTACAAATGGGAGATTAGCTTGTCCATATTGTAATGGAATGACAGATGCGTTTCAGTTGAAGCATGGTAGGAAGACTAGTTGGTTCGATTGTCACCGTCGATTTCTTCCCGTTTACCACCCATACCGAAGAAACAAGAAATTGATCAGGTACAAAAAGGTTGTCATAGACACTCCTCCTCCATATTTAACTGGATAACAAATCGAAGCGCAAATCGATTACTACGGTGCTCTAGAAACAGCTCATCGAGGTGGGAATTAGCATGTTCCCAGTAATATGCCTGATTCTTATGGTAATCAGCACAATTGGCACAAAAAGAGTATATTTTGGGAATTGCCATATTGGAAAGATCTTCTTTTGCGCCACAACCTCGATGTGATGCATATAGAGAAGAACGTTTTTGAGAACATTGTGAACACTATATTGAATGTCCCAGGGAAGACGAAAGACAACGTAAAATCGAGGTTGGACTTACCCGATATCTGCTCAAGGAGTGAGCTACATATAAAAAGCAATGGGCAAGTTCCAGTTCCAATATTCAGACTGTCATCAGAAAAAGTCTGCGTTGTTCAACTGGGTGGCTTTAGAAGTGAAGTTTTCTGATAGGTATGTTTCAAATCTCTCAAGATGTGTTGAGAAAGGGCAAAAGTTCTCCGGGATGAAGAGCCATGATTGTCATATCTTTATGCAGCGACTACTTCCCTTTGCGTTTGCGGAGCTACTACCGACAAAAGTACATGAAGCACTTTCAGGTAATTAATTAATATAATACGATGATATGATTAATTTATTTCTTTAGATATATATACTAATATGGATTTTTTTTTTTTTGTAATATATGAGTAATTGGAGCATTTTTAGGGATATGAGCACCCGCACTCTTACAGTGGAAGTTGTCCAACAAGTTCATGAAAACATCCCCGTCTTAATCTGCAACTTGGAGAAAATATTTCCGCCTACTTTTTTCGACGTCATTGAACACCTAGTTGTCCACCTCCCGTATGAGGCATTACTTTGTGGACCTGTGCATTATGGATGGATGTATCAGTATGAAAGGGTCATGAAAACTTTGAAAGGAAAAGCCAAAAACCTAGCAAGAGTTGAAGGTTCTATTGTTGCGGGAAGTTTGACGAAAGAAACATCACATTTCACATCGTACTACTTTGCACCGAAAGTACGTACAAGGAAATGAGCTCCAAGAAGATATGATGATGCTGGTGTCGTGCCGACATATATGGAAGACGATGTTCCAGACATCTTTTGTCAAATTGGGCGATTGGGTGGGAAATTGAAAGAGGTTTGGTAGTCGAGTGATGAAGACGTCCATAGTGCACACCTTTATATTCTTCTTAATTGCGAGCATCCATTGATTGCTTATTTTGAAAGGTAAATATATAAACATACACACTTATATATATTTGCAATATTAAATATGTAACATAACATATATGATTTTACAGCCAATTTGTGACTCAAGTCGAGGAAGCAATACCTGGTATATCGACAACTGAGTTAGACAAAAAGAAAGATCAACACTTTATCAAGTGGTTGAGGAAACATGTATTTATTATAACTTAATTTTATGCATACATTACCACAAAGTAAGTCTAATGTCTAGTTATATTACTTTTTGTTGCAAGGTTGATTATGACGATCCTGAGTATCCCGCATGGTTTCGCGAATTACTTCAAGGTCCAGTTGCAAAGGTCACTACATCATCGATGTATTTCACCCGAGGCTATACTTTTCATACATACGACTATGGTAGACACCGGGCGACAAGTAATTATGGAATATGTGTGAAAGGCGAAACATATTTCTACGAGATCTTGCAGGAGATTTATGAAGTTCAAATTATGGAATATGTGTGAAAGGCGAAACAGATTTCTACGGGATCTTGCAGGAGATTTATGAAGTTCAATACCCAAGTATGAGTTTGAAATGCGTTATCTTCAAGTGTGAGTGGTACGACCCCGTCGTCAACAGAGGTGTTCGGATTAACAAGAACGGTGTAGTTGATGTCAATGGTGGACAAATGTACAACAAATTCTTTTTTTTTTATATATTCAGGTTTCGAGTATTAATTAATTTTTACACTGATCTTTATTTTTGTAGGAACAACAAGTTCGAGCCTTTCATATTAGCTTCCCAAGCCGATCAAGTTTGCTTCATTCCATACCCTCGGATTACTACCCCAAGAATAAACTGGTTAGCTGTTATCAAAGTTACACCTCGAGGACGGATAATCGCTGGAGAAGAACCACCATTACAAGAAGAAAACACCAATGAGATTGAGGAACCTGAAGCAGAAATTGATGACATCCTACTCATTGATCCGCATAATCGTGAATACGAAGATGTTTCTGATCACTCAACGGATGAAGGTGTAGAGGACGAGTTTTACGAAAATGATGATGTTTCAACAGATTACGAGAATGTATCCGAATGAATTATGTATGTTTATAAGTTTGTTTAATCACAAAAATGAATTTGGATTATATATGTTTTAAGTTTGTTTAATCACAAAATTAATTTGCATTTGGGGTTTATGTGTAGAAGAAGTTAGGAGTTTGGTTGTAGAAGAGGTTATAAGTTAAGGAAGTTGTAATTTGGGGTTTGGGGTTTCGAGTTTAGGGATTTACAAACCCTTTCCTCGTATAGCCCTAGTAACAGAAAACGCAGGCATAGTTGTTTCCTCGTAAAGTTCTAGTAATACCATTACTAGGACTTTACGAGGAAAAGAACGCGGGCATAGCTATTTCCTCGTAAAGCAGTTTCCTCGTAAATTCCTAGTAATGGTATTACTAGGACTTTACGAGGAAATAAAAACACGGACATAGCTATTTCCTCGTAAAGGCCTAGTAATGTTACAAGAGCCTTACGAGGAAACAAAATTCCTTATATAAACTCGAGCAATCTGATTTCTCATTTGTAGTAAGCTTCTCTCTGAATTCTCTTAAGGTTCTCTCTATTTCCTAGTTAGATGATTAGATTAGGGAATTTAGATTAAGTGGTTAGTTTAGGTAATTTAGATTAGGTGGTTAGTTTAGGTGATTTAGATTAGGTTGGTTTACTTTTTTAACTGTTTTTTTAATTATACGGGAATTAATATTTTGTTTAAAAAAAAAAAATTATATGCCTAGACAGAGCAAGATTGCTAAGGCTAAGAGGCCTTTTCAGGGGAGTCACTACGGAGATCTTTTCGGTCGTCACCCAGGCGCATCATCTTCGTCAGCTCCCGGTTCATCTTCGATTCTTGATCCTGACGCTGTACGCGAGACTCAGGGAGTTTCTACGGCGTCCCGGTCTGAGCAACCACCACCTCCTCCACCAGTCGGGGTTCATCCCGTTTTGCAGGTGCCGCCGAACGCACCATTTACGGTGTACACAGTGGAGGATATTATGGCCCTTCCAGGCAGAGAAGGGCTGCCAGAGTTAGATCATATCCGACGGGACGGCCACAACATATTATGGTATGTTTTAATTTTTAAAAAGTGTTTTAATTTATTTCTTAATTAACAAAATATTTACAAATTAATCTAATTAATGTTTTATTTTGTGTCTTTCTAGGTTTGGTCTTGACGGATGTGTCGCTCAGAGCGTCACGGACTGTATCAAGGGATACTTTACCGATGCAGCTCCAAACTAGAAGAAGAAGCCGAGCCACACAAAAAGACGTGGTTCAAATCCTTCGCTGTAAGTTTAATTAATCAACTTAATTTATTTTTAATTATTTACAATTATTAATATTATTGAAGTAATCTGTCTCTTATTTTTTCTCGTTACAACAAAAATATCGTTGGTCTATAGGGATTCACCAGCGGGTGAAGACGGAGTTTGAGGCGAAGGCAAGAGCACGATTGCTTGACATGGTCTACAACTGGAAGGGCGACTTTCAGGTCTGGATTTATAAATTATATATATATATATATATAGTTTTAAATCATTTATTGACTTTAATTCTAATTATTGTTTGTTCAGGTGGATGATTACGAGGATGGGAAACCCGATTGCCTCACATTCGACGTGCGGGATGGCCTCATCAGATATTGGGGGTTGCCGGACTCGGTCAGAACCTCCCACACAAACTCCAGGAACCGCATGACCAAAGACGAACATGGCAACACGAAGATGCTTCACACCACGGGTCGAAAACCTCACGGGGGAGTTCGTCTAGACATGGTAAAATGATTTTTAATAACTATTTAATTTTTACTCTATTTGAATATTCCAAATTAATATTTAATTTTAAAAATTATTTTAGGCAAAAGAGACATGAGTTCTTCCATCTCTGAAAGACCTTTACGAGAGGACCCACCGGAACAAGGCTGGGCAGTTTGTAGATCCTGCTTCCGAGCGGATCTACAACGAGGTTGTTGCCCAGGTTGACGAACGCCAGACCCAGCTGACTCAGCAGACTCGGACTCCAGTCATATTATCCACTCTTGAAGTGGATAAGATTTACGAGGAGGTAAATAATTTGTTTTTCTATTAATTTTTATTATTTATTTAAATTTTTTCTTAATGTTATTAATATTTTTATTTACAGGTCGCCCCTAGGAAAAAGGGGTGTATCGTCGAGATTGGCTCCGTTAACGATGTCCCCATAGCGATATCGTCTTATGCTCAGGAACAACACGATATCAATGCTCAGCTGCGCTCGGAGTTGCAGGAGACGCAGTCTCATGTGAGTTCGCTCACCGAGCATGTGAGTTCTCTCACCGATGTCTTCGACATTTTGGCGGCTGGAAACCCGCAATTGGCGGAGATGTTGCGTCAGAGACGGGAAAGCGGAGGGCTTCCAACCCAACAGTCTCCACCATCACAGTCACAACCAGCAACCAACTTTGGAGAGGAGGATTTGGCGAGCCAGGACGATTTCGTTCGGCAATTTAACGAGTACCATCTATAGTTTTATTTTATTTTTAATTGTATATTATGAATTTTAAAACTTAATTATATATTATTTAGTTATTTATAAAATATTTAGTTATTTATTTATTTTTATTTATAATTTGTTTTTTTTTTAATTTTTAAAAAATATATTATTCATATTTATAATTAATATTTTTTTAATAGGGAAAAAATATTCCGAAGTAAAATCCTCGTAAAGGATTCGAAGTAATGTCCTCGTAAATTGTTCTAGTAATTTCCTCGTAATGTATTACTACGAGCTTACGAAGAAAAAATATACTATGACATTACGAGGAAACAATACGAGAACTTTACGAGGAAAAAAGTTCTACAATGAACGTATTTCGACGAAACGAGTTTTCTTGTAGTGGAGCCTTTCGGAAAGAAAACAAAAAATAAATTTACGCGGGTTTGTCAATTAGGCTCCTAAATGGACAATATCATATTAATCTGAGAATATAAAGTTGGACATGAGATTTAACAAATATACATGTTAAAATGTCATATTCATATAGCTGTCGTGATTTTATTCTTATGAAGTTATGGTAATATATAACCAAAACATACTTAATTGTGTGAATAGAAAACCCCAACATTGGATATCTAATCTAACTGTTGGCAACATTAGAAACTTCAACTTCCTCAAAATAAAATGCTAGATGCATGCATGCATGCAAATTCCTCACGTCAAACTATTGAATCGTGATTTCTTTATACCGTTGAGTCATGATTTTTGATCCAACTGAAAATTTTACTTTGATTTCTGTCATAGTTAATGATTATTATATACGCATAAAAATTTAATGTATCTGACTATTTTTTTTTTTGTAAATCAAGTGAACTAGTATGAACTTTAGTCTGAAATTTACTGGTACTAATTTTGAAATAATCTTGAGAACTCTTACCTAATTCTTATTAAAATAAAACTCTTACCTTAATTAGAATCTTGATTATTTCGAAATCTAATCAGAGACTACAACAAAAAACCATACATCCTAATTTAAGAAACATGTTATCCAAAATATCAAATTTAATCCATATTAACAAAATTTTGTTTTCTTTTAAAGTGACATGGATTCAACAATTATACATGGATTCAATAATTATGCACCAATAAGCTTTTGCTTTATCTTTATAATAATCTTTATATAATATCTTGCACGTTTAAGTACCTCTCTCTCTCGCTCTTTTCCTTTATATAACCTTCACATTTCTTCTCCTTAGCTCATAAGTAATCAAACCTCAAAAAAAATATTACATCTCTCCCTCTCTCTTTCCCTCACTAGCAAATCTCTAAAGATCCAATGGATCAAAACGAACCAATAAGCAAGAAGCTATGGAACATCGTTCGTTTCCTCTTGTACATGATCCGTAAAGGCGTCTCTAAACACAAACTCATCGCTGACTTCAACGCCACTCTCAAACGTGGCAAGAACCTCATGTTCCACCACCGTCGCCGTGTTCCAGCCGCCGCCACGTCCTCATCAACCGCCGCAACCGCACCTCAACGACAAGAATACGAGTTTAGCTGCAGCAACACTCCTAACTACTCTTTTCCCTTTCCCAATATTGGTTTCATGAAGAAAAAGAGTCACAGCAATAGTCTCTTCGCGTGTGGCCAAACGCCTCAGACGCTCGACGACGACGCAGCCGCCGCTAGAGCAGTTCTTGAGCTTATTAACGGTGTTGGTGACAAAGGAAACGTTACTCCGGCCTATTTGTCGGCGGCTTTGTCTCCTTATTTTCCAGGGTTTGGACGGACTCCTTTGGTGAGGCCGTTGAGAGTAACGGACTCACCGTTTCCTTTAACACCGGGAAATGGTGACGTGGCCAATGGACACGTGGACCAAGCAGCTGATGATTTCATAAAGAAGTTTTATAAGAACTTGAATCAGCAGAAAAAAATGATTGAGTTCAGCTGAAATCTAATCTGATTAATGTGCTTCTTCATAGTTCTCTATTTTGTTGATTGAATGCTTAATATGTAATGATATTTTGGGGTTTTATTTTCACATTTCTTGAAACAATTGGATATTGTCAATAAGAAGAATATCATGGGCTTTGTCAATAAAACTAATGTTTTAGTAAAAAAAAAAAGACTTATAATGACTAACTAAGTTATATTTTTTTTGGTAAGTGACAATGATCATGTATGGACAAAATAATTTTGTTTAAGTTATTTTGAATTTCCTTTTATATCTTTTTTTTGTCTCACTTAAAACATAAATTATGCAGTATTCTTCATATCGTTCTTTGATTAGTATCTACCATTTCGTACGGTTTTGATCTTCTTTTATAGCCTTTTAATTATTTGAATTCCTCATGAATACATCTGAAGGTTGCACAGTCTCATTCATTATTACTCACTTAAAAATTAAAATCCGTGAATTTTCTGCATAGGCATCATATTAATTTTATACTATGTCCCCGGACTCGCTTTCCAAAACATCTACCACTGAAACACATGCTTAGAAAATTATATTATGGTGATATACAGTAATTTTTTTTATAAATTAATAATGTTGAGACAACACAAAATTATATATTTTTAATTAATTTATAAAGATTATTAATTTATCGATATATTAATTAAATTAAAAATTTAATTTAAAATTGTGTAATTATATTATTTTATAAAAAAATTAATGTATATTAATTTATAAATTATTATTTTAAAAAGATTATATTGTATTAGATAATATACTTTGATGAAAAAAACACGAAACTTAAAGTAGTCATTGCAAGCTGTTTGGCTCTTTCCCTAAAGCAAAAGAGAGAAAAGTACTTTCTTTTTCAACTTTTTTCTTTAATTTTCTTTATAATATATTCACAAGTTTGAAATCATAGTCATAACGATCAGCCAATTACCTATCAGAACAACAACTCTACCACTATCAGGAAAAGCTTATATATGTCAGAGTCAGTAAAAACTTCTTTAGTAATCGTCTTTATGGATAATTTGAGTCCAAAAAATCAAGATTGAAGAGCGAGGTTGTAAACTATTCTTTCCTTAGTTGGGATATAAAAGTGATTAAGACAAATGACAATTAGACAACTATGCATGTGTTTAATTCACACACATACATGTAACTGTAAATATATTCATGTTCTGAAATTATGATGTGCAACGTACGAAAATATGTTACCTCATGCTTTAATGGCAGTAAAATCTCTAGATAAGATTATATAGAGGAAAGTAAGAAAATGGTGTTTCATGTATTCTGAGAATTGCAATGGGATTCCGAAACGAAAACAGATCGGTCAGAATATAGACAGGTTTACGTGTTTGTGTATGTTTGTTGTATTTGTAAAGTAATCGATATTGTATAACACGGCTAATTTAGTCAACTTCTAAAAAGGGGATTATATATAGAGTATACATATGTAAGATCTATCAGAAGTTATATTGATCGGAATTAACAGTGAAAGCTCTATAGGATTAAACGAGTCCAGAAACAATTAAAAGAAATAATATCCAGTGATTCAATATAGAACTGCATATATCACCAGATGTCCAACCTCTTAGGCTCTTAGAGCATCTTCAACTCCACTCCAAAACCCACTCCAAACTCCATTTTGCAGTAAAATCATCTCCAATCCTACTTCAAAATTCACTCCAAAATGGAGTAACAAACATGAATACTCCAAATATGGAGTAAACCAACTTATTACTCCAAAATGGAGTTGAACTTTTTTG
>CAKOAT010619598.1:100069-113840 GCA_932364175.1 Eruca vesicaria subsp. sativa
ATATTAATATTATTTTACTATATATATTATAAAATTTACTGTTAATATTTTTTAATTATATAAATAACCATCTGATGAACTCTTTTATACAACATAATATATATAATATAAAACATAAAAGATCATACATATAGAAAATGAAAGATAAGCACCATACAAAAGAAATAACATAAAATAAAACTTACAACAAATATAATTGGTTAATAATCCGATAAATCATTTTCGGATCCATTAAAATTATTAAAATAATCTGATAAAATATTATTAAATTCTTACATAACATGATAATAGAAGATGATTGTGATATCGAGGTGCCAATTGAAGTTGAAAGAGAAGTCATGTCAAGGAAAATTGAAATTGAAGAAAATAATAATGTGAGGTTCCAAAAGTTTCTTTCCCATTTCAGAGAAATCAAAGATAAAGAAGTTCATTTTTTACTTCGAAATGCATTAGTTGATCATTTGTGGGGAAATTATTATAATTCTCATGAATAATTTAGATATGATGTATTATTGTGTTTAAACTATATAATGTAATTTTTAATGTATTAAATGTATTCTTTTAAAACCTTGTTGAGTAGTTTTATTTATATAATATAAATTTAATTGTGGTTAATATTGTATTTAATAGAAATGCTATAAATTTAAAATGGACTGTTTTGCAAATAATATAAATGAAAGGTGATATTCCTAATTTTGAAATAAATATAATATTAAAATTATTCTTTTGGAGTAGAAAATGGAGTAATACATTGGAGTAAAACTCAACTGCATTTTGGAGTTACTCTATTTTAGAGTAGAAAATGGAGTAATACATTGGAGATGCTCTTAATTACTAATCCTTTTGTTTCAATATAATACATATTTTAGAGAAAAATTTTGTTTCTAATATATCCATATTTCATATTTTCAATGCATTAATTAATGTTAAATTGTAAACTTCAAAACATTTATTAAAATCTTATTGGTCAAATGTTATAAGAATAGTATATTATAAAAAATAATACATTAGTAATTTAAAATTCATAAATTTTCTTAATATGTGTGAAATACTAAAACATACCCCCTCCGTTTTTTTATAAGATGGTTTAGAAGGTTTATGTTATTTCAAAATATAAGATGTTTTGAGATTTTAAGATATGTTTTGAAGTTTTAAGGTTAACTTTAAATTTATTGGAAATTGTTCAACCAATAATTTTTTTTTCATTTTATAATTTCTTGAATGATTTTAAAAATATACCATTAATAGTATTTTTAAAAAGAAGATAAATATCTTAATCTCCATGCAGTCAACCAAAATATCTTATAAAAAGAAACGGAGGGAGTATATTTTATTGAAACAGAAGGAATATGATATTGTGTGCTTTATCTGTAGACCAAATTTTTATACTGAAAACTTTACACTAAATAGAATAAGATCACTATCCGATGTTGAATTTGGATTGTATATTGTAGTTCCTAAAATCTACACTCAGTATTTTGTAGAGATCGAGAGTTCAATCAGGGGAAGAGAAAGGATGTAGGCAACAATGTAATCGGATTTCGGTTGACAAAATAGAATTTTATTGAATGCATAATTCGTTTACAAGGTGATGAACAAGATCGGAAATAACAACAAAGAGTACAAGAAAGCAAACTAGAAATCTAAGAGATAAGGTCGATGTGATTAGTAAATTGCTCTAGGGTTTTTCTCGTGTGTGCTAAATGTCATCCTAGATCTCTCTTTATAGTAATTCGTCCTCTAACTGCTTCCGCGATATCAGGGACCCCGTTCCGACCTCGTAGAGTCCACTGGTCACGTTGCGATGATAAAACTTGGACCTGGGCCTTGTTTTGGGCATCCGGCTCAACTCCGTTCTCGTTGTACTTCCTCGAACTTGGAATTAATGGGCCAGATTTTGGGTCCAAATTTGCCTCACAGCCTTTTTAGTTTGGAGAAACTGAAGAGGCGAGAAGCTAAATCTAACCGTTTGTCATCGCCTATCTCGGAGAAAGCGGTGCCACGTGTATCATCCTTGTCGGTCACTTTCCTCCATCATGCGGTTGAGGTTGTTCGTCGACGTCATCCGCTTTGGGAACCGTTTTTAGATCCTCATTAAATAGGTCATCTTCTTCGTTGAGAGCATCTACTCTCTTGCGATTTCTTCGAATTTCTTTTTCTTCTCTTGCTTCTCAGTTTTTAATTTGCAATATCTCGATGAAAAATATTTGGTTTCCTCCTCATCTCCTAACTATCATCAAGGGAAAACATCTTGGTAGCATTCACGAGTTGTGGGGAATCCCCTATGAGGTGCAAATCGACGTCGCGATGGGCGACGAAAATCCCGAGAGCGTTCGCAACGAGTACTGTGGCGCTTATGTGACGCACTTTAAAGATTGCGGTCTGTCGTTTCCGCTTCCTCCATTTCCGCTCTTCTTTTTCACCATGACGGGATTGGCTAGCCAATTTGGGTACTGGACTTCATGGATGGATCCGATCTTCAGGAGTTTTTCAACTTCTTCATTTACGGCCTTTGAGCGCTCGGGGCCCAACTTCATTCGCTTCTGCTTCACCGGCTTTTGGGTAGGATTGACATTCAACTGGTGAGACTTTATCGTGATATCGATCCCGGGCATATCGGCGGCCGTCCAAGCGAATGTTTTGATGTTCTTTCTCAGGAACGACATCAAGTCGCGTCTTATATCTAACGAGAGGTCGTTTCCGATGTTGACGCATTTTTTGGAAATTGTTCGTTGAGTGGAATCGAACTCGACAAATTCTCATCGTTTATCTTGATCGCGATTAGATGGGGTTTTCTTCTTTTGCGGGTGCTTCTTTTGGAATTCCGCCAAGTAGCAGGCTCTAGATCTTTTCTGACTGCTCTAAATCGTTCTTTCTCCGATAGGTGACATAAATTTCACGCATTGGTGGTAGACCGGCGGGATCACTCTCATTTTATGTAACCACGATCTCCCCAAAACGACGTCGAAATGCATAGGGTGTTCGGAGACAGCGAATTTGGATTTCAATTCCAAATCTTGAACTCCAGTCACGATGGATACGGTCTCCGAGAATTGCACTTTTCGTTCGTCGAAGTCGACGTGGAAATCTATCTCACGTTGAACGGTGTGGCCACCTTGATCTATTAACAGAGTGTGTCTCTAGGTATAATGTTTCGAGTGCTACCTGTGTCGATGAAGGCTCTTGTTACGGTTACTCCAGCGAGATCGATTGTAATAATCATGGCATCGTCGTGTGGCATATCGAGTTTGACCATTTCGTGTTCATAGAAGGTTAAGGTTCCCTTCTGGATCTCTGATGGCTGTCGAGCTTCCTGGTGCTGTCTCTCGGTGCGGAGCTCTTCATTTTTGTATGGGCCGCCGGTATCGTCGTCGGATGGTTGCGTTTTTGCTGACGTCGTGATGACAGCGGCTCCTGAGAGATCGCGTTCGACTGCTTTTTTTTTGGATATCCGGATCGGATCTGATCGGGATCCATAATCGAGCTCAGAAATCTTACATCGGGTTCTTAACAAGGGAATTTTTCGTTTACCTTCTCACAGTCGGCGCCAAAATGTAGATCCTAAAATCCACACTCAGTATTTCGTAGGTCGAGAGTTCAATCAGGGGAAGACAAAGGATGTGGGCAAAGATGCTCTTAAACACAACGATATAATCGGACTTCGATTGACAAAAATGGACTTTTATTGAATGCAGAATTCATTTACAATTTGGTGAACAAGATCGGAAATAACAAGAAAGAGTTCAAGAAAGAAAACTAGAAATCTAAGAGATAAGGTCGATGTGATTAGTAAATTGCTCTAGGGTTTTTCTCATGTGTGTTAAATGTCATCCTAGCTCTCTCTTTATAGTCATTCGTCCTCTAGCTGCTTCCGCAATCTCCGGGACCCCGTTCCGACCTCGTAGAGTCCACTGGTCACGATGTGATGATAAAACTTGGGCCTGGGACTTGTTTTGGGCATCGGGCTCAACTCCATTCTCGTTGTACTTCCTCGAACTTGCTTGATCACTTTTTTGACGAGCTTGGAATTAATGGGCCCGATTTTGGGTCCAACATATATGTACCTAACACTAGAACATATTACACTGAGTATTAACATTTATTTCCAAATCAAAATGCTATGTAACTAACATCAGTTACAGTTATATTATCAGAAAACTTGTCTTATTTGCGAAAAAGACAAAATTGCCATCTTGTTAATTCATTTTCGCTTGAGGTTAGTTTAGTAAATATTTGTCGTCAAACGTCTTCTGCAAAGTCTGTAAAAGAAATAAATATATTGATTTGAGTTCGTCTCTTCTTTTTTTTTTTTGTTTAGAGTCTGAAACTGTTAATATCCACAAAGTATTTTAATCTTCTGCGTAACAAATGAAATGGGTCACTTTACTCCACTATGACATGCCTACTCGAGCATGTAAAAGGCATTCATGCCTTTCTAAATCCTATATCAACAAAGTACAACTATCTTTGTTGATATACTGCTCATCATTTTCCTTTTCATCTTTTAGTTTCATTATTTAGAAAAACAGATCACAGATTGACAAAGTTGACACGATCTATTTCCATCATTAAATTAAAATCGATTCCCAATGTCACAAAAGTTGGAAGCTAGAGGCGGAAATGGAGGCAAGCAATGGGATGATGGAGCCGAGCATGAAGGTGTATCAAAGATCTATATATACGTGACGGTCGTGATGGCATAGAGTCCATCAAGTTTGACTATGTTAAGAATGGAGAACCTAAAGATGGACCAATCCATGGGGGTTCATGTCAAAATTTCACCGAGTCGGTACTATTCATATGATTTTTTGTTGATTCATCAAAGTTTGCGTGGTTTTGCTTCGATCTTTGAGTTTGTTAGATCACATGCACCAATATGGTCGATTTGATTTTGATTATTTTCTTCATCTATAGATTATATATTATCGTTTCTCTGTCACCTAAATTCAAAATTATTCCTCTTGAATTGTGACTTGATCAAAGCCTGATTCTTTTACTGTTCTTCTTCCCATTTCATTTCTTTGGAATACCTATTTTGATGTGTACAAATATACTGATTCGAAAGCTAGATCCGGTTTAGGCTTGGTTAGTGGTAATGTGGTATCAGCTTTGTGTACATGATTTATATGATCATTATCTTCTTTCAATCAATCTGATTTTTTTTCATTAACCATACTATTGATGAACATATCGTTTCTATTCAATGTTACTACGATGACGGTGTGATACAAGGTCTTGTGATCAAAACAAACATCAGACTTCTGCACTTATGGGATACAAACTTAGTACAAAGTTTGAAATTGAAGTCAAAGGCAAGAAAATCATTGGGCTCCATGGATCTTCTGACAAAAACCTAAACTCTCTTGGAGCTTATTTCATGACGCTTTCTTCAGATAATTTGGAAACTTAAGTGTTATGCGCTTCAAATGTTTAGTGTATGTTGCTTTGAATCTGTACTAATTGTATCATCTTTCATGTTGTATTTGAGTGCCTGAAAAATATTTGATCTCTTGATAATTGAAAAAAACAATGTTTAAATTTTATTTATTTTTTATTTTATTATTTTGTAAAATTAATAATTTAATTAAATAATAAAATTTTAATCTTATATAATAGATGTATTTTTTATAATGTCTCGATCCTATCAATTATTCTTATGTTACTCTTAATTATGTGTTTGTATAGAAATATTTTAGATCGGTTGTGTAATCGTGAGAATAATTTTGTGTTACGAGATTAAAAGTTTATGATATGTTAATCTAAAGTAACCAAGATTAATCGAGAGTAACATGACTGCAATACTAACATTGAATTTGAATCATTAATCATTACAACACATATATAACTCTTATTTTCAAAAATATATAAAAAATTAGAATGTTTTTACACATTCTAAAAATTATTTGTAGAATATGACTATTTTTTCAAAATGATTATACTCATGATATACTCGTCAGCAAAATTACTTAACGTAACATCTATGTCAGCAAAATTAGCTGATGTAACATCCAGGTCAAAAAAAGATGATGTGATAATTGATATGGTGAATAGTATATGATTTCACCAAAAAAAAATGATATATATGTTATTCAAAATTTTTGAATATACAAGTATGATTTTATAGTGTTATAATTTGACTATAAATTGAACATATTACAATATGGTGCGTATGCAACGATCATTTTGCCTTCAATTTATAGACTTTTGCAACCTTGACATCTTTCAACATAAAGCATTCACACAAGACACCACATATCTTTGATCATGAAGCCACCTTAAGGATTTTCCTCTCACCCACTTTTCCATGTACACCTTGAGGTGTCTTCTAATTACAAACGTACTAGGTAGTAACCCGCGCTGTGTGCAGAGTGAAATAGTATATAATTATTTATTGTACATTGTAATTATAGGTTTATCGTATAATTTTTTTAGGTATGAATATTCATATATCTATTTGGATTCAGTTAGTTTATTAAAATTTAAGATTATTAGAGTTAAAAATTTAAATCTTATTCGTAGGGATGGGACTTTTATCCGGGATCCGAATTTGATCCGAGATCCACTCTGAATTAAGATATACGGGGGTGCCCGGATCCAAATCCGGATAGTAAAATCTCGGATCCGTTCAAACCGCATCCGGATCCGGATATCTTAATTTTTTGGTCTGGATAACCGGATTTGGATCCGTATTTTAAAAAATATATTTTATTTTATTTTATTATTAATTATATCTGATATATTAATATTTATACATAAAAAAGTTTAATAATATTCTAATTTTATATTAATAATATTATATGTCATATATATATATTCATAAGTTATGCATAAATATTTAATTTATGTATTAGTTTTAGAATTGTTTTTATTTTATTTTTTTTTATTACTTTTACGGATCCAAATCCGAATCCGGATACCCACGGATATCACAATATCTAGACGGATATCCGAAGCCCGGATATTCGGAAGACACAATCCAAATCCGGATATTAAAATCACAGATCCGACGAATCCGGATCCGGATACTTCAAATTTCCCGGATATCCGGATCCTTACCACTCCTACTTATTCGACATAATCAACATAACTAAATTTTAGTTTACATTTGGTTAGAATCATTTCGGGTTCAATTTAGATTCGAGTCCCGATGTCCATTTTAATTACATATTTTCAACAAAATTCTAAATATACTTAACTCCTTAAAAATCAAAAATAAAATAATATAAAAAATAAAAATTTGAATAATATAGGACTAAATATTTAAATTTTCCATAAATTTTATTTCAATTTAAATATTTGGATAATAAGAAATAAATATTATTAGTATTTTGAATATTTACTGTTGTTTTTAGATATTTATTTGTGATTATATTGATAAATTTTAGATATTTTCACATTTCTGAATATCTAATAGATATAAAATTTAAATTTATATAATATATTTAATTATGTAATTATGAATTAGATATTTTGATATCCAAAATATTTTAGTTTGCATTAGTATCGAGTCTAGTTATCTGGATATTAAAAATGTTAGATCCATTTGATTACTTAATTAGTTTTAGTTTGTGTTTAATATTATTTTTAAATCTAGTTTGGTTTGGTTCACATGATCGATATATTTACCCATACTTACTTTCTTCTACTAATATAAAGAAAAATATATGTAAAATAAATATCTTAGCTTATTTAACATTCATAATCATTAGACTATAAGAATAATAAAAATGATTGGATGTCGTGTCAATATTGTTGGGCATGTTGCAAAATTGACGTAGACTATAACTAATAACGTGTATCTTCTTATAAGAAATTCTTGGAAACTATAGTAAAAACACTATATAATCGAGTGAAAGAGGTTGCGTGTAAAATAATGTGATCTCTTGATTCAGCACCTGAATTATGTTTTCAATCGATATCACGAATTTTATTTCCTTTTAAAACTTTTCTGATTTTTGATTTTTTTCTAGTAATCTGATTTTGTTTCTAATTCTTGGTATGATTTGAAAACTTCATATATAAAATCAAAATACTTGGCTAAACTACAGATTCGACCTCGTGTGTATTGTTTTTTTTTTAATTTCAGTTTTCTTAATTCATAACCAATCACAATTATTTGTTGTTTTCGTGAACAGAAACCTCAACCATAACCAAGTTCGGCAAAATATGAAATTTTCATTATCTAAGAACATTTTCATCTCAACATTATAGTTGATGTGAATCTTAATATTTTTTCTTTATTTTTTTTTAAAATGATATTAATCTGTTGTATTAGAGAATTTTAATTAATTCAGTTTAGTATTACAAATGTTAAAAGTGTATGAAATAAAAATGAGTTGATTGAAAAAAATAGAATACCAACACATTAAATTGTCCACAGTGTAATTAAAAAAAATTAGGGTGTGAACGCATAAATTGTTAAACGATTGTGAGAATGACACGCCAACATATTTTAAAAATATAGTGTAAATGCATTATTAGGAATGTTTTTCCTTTAATACATAAGGGATTGTTTCCTAAACTAAGAGCTTTCCTTTCTTATAGATAGACCTTTAAAGCTTGTAGTGAGAACATACATTTGATTGGATCAATAACGAGTTGTCTTCACAAACCAGAGTATTGCAAAGAAGTGCATTCTTTCAAGTCTCAAACTTCTGCTTTCAGCAAAGCAGAGTTTCTTCTCTACTTTTCATGAAGAAAACAGTGATCTGCTTAGTTTCTCTAGCTTCTTTCCCATCAATTACTATCTGATAATCTTATACATTCGACCATTACTTTGATCATCTTTTTACGTAATCGCTTATCTTTCATTATTCTATGTACTGCCTATGTTGTCTTAAGCAACAGTCTCATCTCTCATGTAATAAGACAAAAATTTATCCTTATCAGCAAGCGTTGATCATTTTCCCCAAGCTGCAAAATCACATTCTCACAAAGTATTTTGTTTCCGTTCACAAAAGTTACATTCCTGAGTTATATCTATACACACATACACATAGTTATAGAACTTTAGGAATCGCGTGTTATACAAGTAAAGATATATTAGTGTTTCTATTTAACTCTCAGAAGAAAAACGACACAGATTTCTTATGCAGCTTCTTTGTGGAACGAGACTTCCTAAGCGCTTCTGCGTACTTAATCAGCTCTTTCTTCTTGTTTTCATCTGATTCCACACACTCTTCTCCTCCATAGTTGGAAGCATCTGCTCCTTCACTCTTACGATGTAACATCCTCATGTGATCCTTGAAGTCCTCCTCATCTTCGCCACGCATCAACATTTGGAAATCCATTGAATGAGGCCTCCTAGGAACTGTGCCTGAGCTGCTCGGTTCAGAAGAACCAGCTCTCTTCTTCCCCTCTTGACTATCTTTACCGTGTAAGATCTTCATCAGCTTATGCATAAGCTTCTTCTTCCCTGACTTTTTGGTTTTTGTAGCAAACAAAGTGTCAACAGAAGAATCATCTAAGAACATTGAGTCAGTGATCATTGATGATGACTCCTCCTGAGAAGATGACCATTGATCATAATCTGTATGATCCTCCTCGTGTGCGTATTCCAGAATCAGTTGCTTAGCTTTCTCCTCTGAAGTAGGGCTTAGAGTAGTGCTTAGATCCCTAGCAACGGTCTTACCAGAAGGTGGCTTGTATGTTCTCAGCTCATATCTTAAGCAAGCGTTTATCCATTTGAGATAAACAAGCTGCTCAAGGTCACTGCATCTATCTCCTTGAAGCTGCTCTATCTCCTTCTTCAGCTCTTCGTTTTCACTCTTCAAACGGTTACTATCTTGGCGTAATGTCTCCATCTGCACCAGAAAACAAAGTTTCACATTCAAGATTCAGTTCTCCTATTAGAGAAAGCTAATATTTGAGGATTCAATTTGACTCTGGTTTTCTTGGTGATAGGGGTGGGACGGATCGGATATCCGGGGTATTTTGGATATCCGGATCCGTAAAATTGATATCCGGATCCGGATTCGGGCCTTCCGGATATCCGGGATTCGGATATCCGGACTAAAACTCGAATACCCGCGGATATCCGGATCCGTTTTAAAAAAAAAAGAAAAATTAAAAAAATCAAAATTAAATTTAAAATTTTAAAATTAAACATATATTTATTCAATTAAAAGTTTATTTTTTTGCAAAAAAGTTTTAAAAAGCTAATAAAAATTAATAAAACTAAGTTTTAGTTATTTTAATAAAAATTATATATAATATATCTATATAAATTTAATTATATTTTAAATATTTTAAAAATATTTAGTGGACCCGGATCCGGATCCGGATATCCGGACTAAAATTTTCACTATCCGGATCCGGATTCGCCGGATCCGCAAAATCACTATCTGGATCCGGATCCGGACCCCCCGGATATCCGTTTTTTCGGAGCGGATCGGGACGGATCCCGGATCGGATAGCGGATAGCGGATATTAAGTCCCAGCCCTACTTGGTGATTTCAGATAATATGGGTAAAAATGTCAGATAATTCAGGTTTTTAGATTAAATATTGGGTAATTCAGATAATTTTAAATATTTCGGGTAAAAAAAATATTTAGATAATTCAGTTTTTGGATAATTTGGTTTATAAATATTTTTAAAGACAGTTGAATATTTAGAAAGTAAATATAATTGATATTTTTAGTTATATAATCTTTCTTTTTTTAAAATAAAAAATTGGTTTCGGTTCGGTTTGGTTTTTGGTTCCAAATATATAGAATCTATATTACCTCCTCTGGATCCTCCAACTTGGAACTTGCTATGATCTGAACAGCTTCCAGCTTCTCAGCAAGTTCAAAATTCTCAAAATGTAACTTCGTGTTGGAGTCTCTAAGCTCGTTGATCTCTCCTTCCAAATCCCTTAGCCTCTGCACCATCTTATCCGCATCATGATCAGGTAAAGTAGCCTTGATCTCATCTTCTTGAAGCTTTGCAACTCGTTCTCTAAGAGACAAGAGCTGCTCTACATGCTGCTGTGTTTTGATGTTGAGCTTCTTCTTCAGCACATGAACCTCAGACTTAGCCATATCCAGCTCAAACAGAGCTTTTGAATGCTCAGAACACTGAGCCTTGAGTTTCTCGTTCTCTGCTTGCAACGACTTGATCTTGAGGTTGAAGACTTTAGTCTCCATCTGGTTTAGTTTGAGTCTACTTCTTAGCTCCATTGCAATCTTTTGCTGCTCCTTGAGACTGTAATACTCCAACAACTTATCCTCAAGAGACCTCTCTCTCTCACGTAACGCTCTCACAGTGTTTCTCAACCACTTAATCTCTTTCTCTTGATCAGCTTCCTCTGCGCTTGGAAACGCTAAAGGAGCTCCAGACATGTCTGACTTTGGAGATTCACATTCATCATCGTAGACCAATAAATCTAACTTCTTGACTTCATCTTCGAACTCCGGTAGGAGAAACACATCTTTCTCATCAACATCACATTCACTTCTTGGCGAAAAACCAGTTAGAGACTCTTCATTATTAGTCCTAGTTTCTGAATCTCCTCTCTACAAAACAGAAACACAAAAGCAATACCATAAAAGAATCAACCAATCTACAGAGTATATAAGTCAAACTAAAAATAGTAATTTGAGGCCAAACAATCAGCTACAAATTGGATTAGTCAACCTATAAATAACAACTTGTAGCATAAAGGGTTCTTGAGATGAAAAGGTTCAACTTACATCAATGGGTTTATTGGAGCTGTCTCTGTGTCCATGATCTGAAGGTTTTAAGAATCCATCTTTACAGATTAGACTCATGAATGTGTAAACATCAATCAATATAAGAGATAAGAGCACAAACCTGATGATTTTGGTCGAAGAGGAGGCAAAGAGGGTCTGATTGTTCTTTTAGCTTTCTTTCTAAATCGAGAAAAGAGAAATCCAGCGAAAGTTACGGCAAAGGCGGCTCCTAGTTGAAGCACGACCAGGTTTACATCTCTTTTGTGTTTGGTAATAATCTTCATGTAATAAGATTCTGACGAAGAAACCAAAGTCATATGTCTTTCTTCTTCTTGATTGACTAAATCTGTAAGTTCAGATTTTATAAATCAAAAGACAAAACTTTGATGATGGGATCGAATTTAAGGATCAAACCAAAGAGCTGATCAGAAAAGAACAAAGAAAGACAAAGATTTGATTTTTATTCTTTTACATAAAAACAGACAACTTGGAAAGAACAAAAAAAAAACAAAAAGATCAAAACTTTGTCTTATTCCAAGTAAATAACAGAAACAAGTGAAGAAGACTAACCAGAAACGCCATTAAAAGAAAGATATTGCACGAAACTCCTTTTACTAACGATTTGGGTTTTTAATAAGAAGTTACGAGATTACTAATGGGTCAAACAAAAAAAAAAAGAAGAAGAGATTTTGATTCTCTTTTGGGTGGGTGTATATCGCTGTCGGATGATCAAAATGCGTTAAATGTGACATTAACGGCGAAAAATATTTGATGTGTTGGAGAGATATAGAGCATAGGATTGGTAATGGAGGAGAAGTCGATCACGAGACTGTTTCTTTGGAATCGAATGAACTTCGCCAGATGCGCCTCAGTATCATATTCTAAACAAAATCTTCAATTTAATTACTCTTTTTTTTTTTTGGGGCAAAATTACTCCTTTTGTTTGAACAAAATCTTCAATTTAAACGGACTTGCGGGCCTGCCACTTCTGTTTGAACGGTTTGTTGGGTTTGTACCATTTTGGTTATTCGATTAAACCGAATAAAATTTGGTTCGATTTAATTTTGTTTATTCTATTGAACCGAATAAAGTTAGGTTCAATTTAATTTTTGTTTATTTAAAACTAGGTTTTAGGTGGTTTGTCGGGCATAATACTTTTATAAATAATATACATAGATGTATTATAATTCAAAAATCATTAGAATAATTTATTATTCATATGTTCATAATATTTAATAATAAATAAAGTATTAATTTTAAAAATACTGCATTTAAAAAATTTAGTAATAAATTAAATATCTAATTCTTATATATGAATTTTCTATTATAATAAAATTATCTTTTGTGGTTGTTAGCCGTTGTTGGCGTTTTGCAACAATCATAGAAAACACTATAAACTGCTTCAAATCATTTTGAATCTCTAAAAACTTAAAAGCTGGTTTCAGTTAGCGTTTGCGGTTGCGGGTGATTGTGGGAAGATAATTTTTTTTTGTTTCCAAAAAATCTATATATATACTAAATTATTCAGTTAAAAATTTTAATTAAAAATAATTGAAATACCAAAATATTTGTATTATAAAATTTCCAAAAAAATATTTTCTTTAATTTTTAAAAATTTTAATAGTACAGTTTTATCTATAATTTTTTAAAATGTAATATGGAAATATGATTTTAATATTGTGATAATTATATAAAATATAAATATTGTTAATTTATTACTTAATCAATGTTATATTTGATAATAAAAGAGTCATAAGTATCATACAAACGCAACAATTTTTAACTATTGAACCAGTCGTCTAAATTTTTTATTAACACTTAAAACCGTAATCTTCCGCATCTGCAAACGCCTACAACCACAACCGCAATAACCAGTCAAGCTAAGAGTCATAACGATTTGGTTAGGAACTTTTAGCTAAAACCGAACTAATTGACTATCAAACCGATAACCCAGTTTTTAAAACCTGTTGAATTAAACCAAATTCATAACCGCTAAAAACCCATTTTGGTTAGATCCAGCGAGTCATAATCGCTGTTGCTTTTTAAATTTAATGGTTCACTAATAAAAAAAGAATCTCTGTCAATATCATGAGTATGA
>CAKOAT010619598.1:113940-127318 GCA_932364175.1 Eruca vesicaria subsp. sativa
TTTTTTTTTTTTTTTTTTTTTTTTTTTGTCAGCCGCCCATTTATTCTAAATCAAGTGGTGACCAATCGAGTCGATTCCCCGAAGAGAAACTCTGTCTGGCCGGGTCTGATCTATATGGGAAAATGTATAGCCTCTATTCCTTGCTTCTTTAGCTAGTGCATCCGCTCTTCCATTTCTACTCCGCGGAATATGAGACATACTCACATCCTCGAAGTCTTCCCGTAGTCGTTGAAACACCTCGATCTCTGTCGTAGAAATAAACTCACTAGTCAAATTGTTCCGAGTCTTCTTGTTTGGCTGTTGAGCTTTTTAGTATGTATATGATGTAGTAAATGTCACTAGAAGACTCGTTGGTGTTAGATTTCACATACAAGATCAGCCCAAAAATATCCATCTGCTAGCGAAAAATAAATGACGAATACAACACTGTGCCGGTCCAGACCAGACCAGACCGGATTGGCGCCTAAAACACATTAAAAACAAATCTGTCCCATTATGATTTTCTTCTTTGCATTTTTGATATGCAATTAGAATCATGCAAAATATCATTTTAAAATTTTTCATATTCTATTGATATCATCAGTAATTTATTTATTGTGTATGAGATATATTCAAACATCATTACTTTTTAATGAGCTTTTAGCTGTAGAAATGTAACTAAGTTGGAATTACTAGTAATGTATGATTAAAAATCCTATATTTGAATGACAATCATCCATTCAATTTGTGAAATTATATTTATTTTTTCAAAAATATAGTAAGCAGAATCTAGTTTATACTAATATTGTGTTTGTTTAGATTTTTAAAATAATTATCGGAAAATATTCCTAAATCAAATTATATCAATCACAAAAAGAGTTTTAGAATATGTAACACCCATCAATTTCTACATGGAGGACAACATGTCATCTACAATGCGTTATCATACATAAATGTGACATCCGTTTCTCTCTCTTTAAAGACGACGGGTCACCAACAATATCTCGTAACATAAAAGTTCATAAACCTAACTACACTCACCCAAGCCCAAATAAAAATCCGAATAAAAAGCTCAGTAGCACTAAGTCCGTCCAAATATCACATGTTTTTTTTTTATCTCACCTGAAATGGGGGAAACAAGAGGGGTGAACGACTGGGGAACCACTCAGTGAGGTATGGGATGCTATCCCGAAGTCCGTAGACCCGGACATAGCACTCCGAATAAATATAAATTAATTCTAATACATATCAAGCACGATACCTAAAATACCCAAACATCAAACAATTGTCCTAGTGAGGTGCGCACTCACTGCCCACTAACAGGCCAAAAACGCTGGGATAGTGCCCAGTAAAACCGCCCAAAAACGATTTATCGACCATAGCAAACAACGACCCAGCCGGTCGACTGCAGCTGTTTGTAGCCCACATACACCCGGCCATATAAAATTACGTCTCTGTACCCGTCCCAAACAATTCTAACTAAAAATTTACTTTAAGTGAAGCGATCAATGTTGAACAATCTGACACCCTATTTCTGGTTTAAACAAAGAACCTAAATAACTAAACATAAAGACACCAATCAGACCCTACAGACTTAATTCACGCAGACGAAACATATTAGAAATAAAATATATTTATTCCAAATTGTAAACCGCTTACGAGAAGTACGAGTGTAGACCATCACCTTTGCAATGTGGAAAAGTGGTATCTATGAACTCCATCTGCTCAAATAGATCTCAAATCTGAAATTAGATCGAAATTTCGAGTCAGAGCGCCCTTCGAACGGTCAAAAACGGGTGTCTACGGAAAGTCAACCCGCTGGACAAAAGTCAACCCGGTCAACTCTGATCCAAGCCCGTCAACCCTTGAGCAAATTGACATCGAATTGAACCAACCGGTTTTTCTTAACCAGGTTCGATTTCAATTGGACCATCCGGTTTACATTAACCAAAATTAATTAATTAAATCAATCAGTTTAGCCTAACTGAAATCTAATTGATTTTAACCACCGATTTACTTTAACCAAATCACAATCAATTTAAGCCGGATAAAACCAATCAACCAACTGGTTTACCAAGTCAACCGAGTTGACTCGCTGAGTTGACTCGGTCGAGTTGACTGAGTCACCAGCAAGTCACCGGCGACGATGGCGGTCCGGCAGCAGAGTAGCGGTTGTCCAGCGGTGGCTAGGCGGCGAAGTACGGCGGTCCAGCAGCGGCACGTGAAACGCACACGCGCGGACGGAAAATATTTGGACAGCGCGTGCAGTTTCGTCCGGGCTCTGATTTAGGCGTGATCGGCGGATACGGCTTCGTGTCGACTAGATCGATATCCTTTATCTACATTATTAATACTGAAGTACAAATAAAGATTGTTTGAAAACATGAATAGCAGTATTAAAAATGAGTATGTTTGGAAACAAGAAAGTAGTATTATTATTATTTTTTTTTAACTCTAATGAGTTATTAATTAATCATATCTTATTTTGGTCAAAATCACATTTATAACTATCCAGCTCGAATCATAATTATAATTTCATTTTTATTGAGATGATGATTATTATGTTGTTTAGAAAATAATTTAAGCAAATAGATTTCATATTATTAAAAACATTTCTTTTTTATTTCTGTAAAAATATAAACTTCACTTACGTAATATAGATTTTATCTATATAAAATTGTTAAAATTATTACATATTATTATTTACTAAAAAAAACATTTTAGTATGATCATTAAATAGAATATGAGAAATATGTGATACATATACCAGTTATATATATGTTATTAAATGATCACATTTACATCATACAATATGATTTATAAATATAATAATATGCAATTCATTATATGGTAAAACATGTAAACTATAAAACACTAAATGAAAAGTAAATATAAATTTATATAAATAAGTAAAAGTTAATAATCGCGATATAATTACATTGCAAAATAGTGATACATCAAAAAAATGTGTAATGGTTTATGAAAAACATAAATCAATATATATATATATATATATATATATATATTAAAACTAACATTCGTATGGATGCGTAGATCGAGTTCTAGTTTCGTTTTATTCCCCACACAGATAATACAAGATAAATTGGCACAGTCAAACTAGGGATGCGTAGATCGATCGTTCTAGGTTAAACTATGGATGTTGTATTGGGTATCCCAGCGCAACCCAGCCCTTTTTAACTTACGCTCAACCCTAAGTGAACCTAACCCTTTTAGAACCCATTAAACTATGGAAAATAGGGCTGAACCTTAACCCTACAAACCCTTTATATATATATATATTTGTGTAAAACATATTTTATTACAATCTCTTAAAAAATTAAGCAATGTTTGAGTTGTTATTGCTTGAAACAAACCAAGACATTCTAAAAATACTGGATGAAACATCTTTTGGCATCAGCCAATGTATACAAAATCAGTGAAAAGCAAAGAGTACAATGGCATATTCTCTCTAAATCAATGTAGCATGACAACAAACTGATTCTTTGTTCTCTTAATCTTTCGCTGCCTGGAATCAATCAACAAGGTTACAACAAGATAATAAGAATACAAACAATACAGACAATAAGTTCATGCTTTAAGATCATAAAAAGGCAGACAACAAACTCATAAAAGAGATAGACAACAAACAACGCATCAATCTCGTGAAGTGAGAAAGCTACAAGGTGAGAAATTCTCAGATATACCAACCAGAAAATCGCAGAACACACCACCAAGAAGAATAACTCACAAGTACAACTCTACAACATCCTTAGGACATGACGCAAAACACCCAAAGCTGCAGATAAACATGAACCAAAACATAGCACGTATCTAAACTTATATAAGCAATCAGAGACTCTTCTCCTCCTCAAAACATTACCAAAGCAATAAATCAAGTCATGAAACTAATTCATCATTAAACAGAAGGACAAATAAACAGAACTCCAGAAGCTAAGTAGCAAAGATTTACCTTCATACGCTAGAATCTCCAATTTTAGAGTTACTTTTTGCACCATCATCATCATCTTAATCATCAAACTAATCTTCAATATCTCCTGTAAGTTAATGAATATAAGTTAGTTAAACAACATAAAAATTAATTTCAGTAAGTTAGTACTGGAAATTTTACCTTCAAAATCTGTAAATCCTCTAAAATAGTTTCGAGTAGCAATTATTGCTTGCACGTTTTTGGGCAGGAGTCAGTTTCTGAAAAGAGTCAAAACTCTTCCTCCAACACTGAAAATCAGATGCCATTTATGCTAGATCACCATATCGATGCTAATTTTCTTTCCAAAAACTTAGAATTTCTATGTCTTCATAAGTCTTCATCTCTAGTCTTGGTTCAACATCCAAATAGGTTTCCAGATTTGACTTGGCATTTCTTGAACTAGATCTGAGGCTATTTTCAAGCTCAAATAGATCATGTTATATACAAAGTCACACAAATTAGTAAACCACTAAGAACTTTCTATCTTTTTTAACGAGAACTAATGAGAGGAGTTTGAAGAACTTACATCATCCATATCATCTTCAAGGGGTGATTCCGTGAGAAGCTCATGAGGGCTTAATGATGTAGAAAACCTTGAAGGATTTGCTGATTTGTGATATTCTTCATAGAGTGAGTCACAAACAACTTGAGATTTTTTTTCTCAGAAGTCTTTAGACCAATCTTTTCATAAGCTGATCGAAGTATATTCAGTTTCAACCTAGGATCTAAAGCAGCCCCCATAGCTAAAATCACACTGTACTGATCCCAATACTTTGCAAACTTCTTACGCATCGCCTTAGCCATTGTTCTCACCTCACCATCATATTCACAATCACCATATTTCTTCAACATCATCTCAATTTTCCACAACTGAATGAAGTAAACATTGGCCGTTGGATACTTTACTCCTGAAAAGTAAGTGCTGATGGTATTGAAAAGCTTCAATAAGTCACATATCTTGACTCCACATTCCCACTCTTCTTTTGTAGGCAGCCTTTTGTAACCTCTTTCATACATATTCAGAATAGCAAATGCCTCTCTGAATTTTAAATCTCTCTCCAACATTTCATATGTTGAATTCCATCTGGTAGAGACATCTAAAGACAAACCCGCACCACTTGTGATCCCATCACTCTTAACGCAGATAGCAAACGAGTCTTTCCTTGACTCGGATGCTTTGATAAACTTTACACTCTCTTTTGTGTTCTCTATTAGACTCATGGCTAATTTTAATCTTGCTTTCAAAATTAGATTCAGAATATGTGCAGAGCATTTAAACATGCACGAACTTTCCATTACACAACAGGCCATTGCTACTCCCATTGCTATTTAGAAGACGTTGCTTAAGAATATTTAGCATACTATCATTGGCTTTAGCATTATCCAGTGTGATAGTAAATACTTTTTTCTCCAGTTCCCATCCATTTAAGCAATCATAAACTGTCATAGTAATCACTTCACCACTATGAGGAGGTTTAAGATTACAAAATGCTAAGATTTTATTATTTAACCTCCAATTCTCTTCTATGTAATGTGCAGTAATACATATATATCCCATTAGAACACTTCGGGCTGTCCACAAATCTGCTGTAAAACACATTCGGCCCTTGTGTTTCAGCAAAACCTCTATCAACTTACCTTTTTCTATCTCATATCTCTTGTAGAAATCTTCTGAACATCGGGGTTAAGAAATCAATATCTTTCCCTTACTTTTTCATATTCAACATATTTAAAAGGTAAGTCATGATATATAATTATCTCAGAATTCTGCTCTCTATCAGCTATGTGATCATATTTAGGAGCATCAGATCTAAGCTTAGTGGGGCATGTCTTTGAATGGCGGTTTAGTGATGATGTTCCATGTGTTTTTTCTGCGACTAACTTAAAACCACAATGATTACATCTATCTCTTTCTATTCCATCAGCCTCTAGTCCTACTTGTGTAAAATCTTCCCAGCATTTAGCCGTACGTCTTTTACGTACCGGTTGAAATTGCTGATGAGTGACGCTTAGTATTGGCTCATGAGGTTCTTCTTCACATTCTGACTGCACCTCTATGTACTCATTTCCATCATCCAAAATAGTAGTTTTTTCTAGTGACGGGAGATCCATAGTATCAGTAACTGAAACTCGATACAAAAAGACGACAAGATTAGTTCAAGAAATTAGAAAAAAAGAAGAAATGACTGCTAAAGAAAAAACAAGACCATAACCAAATTACAGAATCAAAACAAATAAGCTCATCAGGAATCACACGAAGCTTCTAAGAGAATCACATGAGCTCATCAGGAATCAAAGCCATCAAAAAAATACACAAACCGAGAATCACATGAGCTCTTAAGAAAATATGCTCTTAGTCTCAGATTTACCATGTGGGAACCGAAATTCACACTTGTCGATTTCCGTTAAATAAGGAAACTTAGGAGAACCCTAATTTTCCAGAGGAAACGGATCTCTGCGAAAGCCAACGACAAGTAACCAAATAAATGCGGAAAAATACGAAAACGTAATAAAACGAATTTAAAGAAAAAGTAGATCTTATTTCGATTTCGCGTAAGAGCGTTGCGATCATTACAAGGGTTACAAAGGCTTTGGCCGCAAGGGCCATCAGCGAGTTACAAACATAAAACCCTAGATCTAGTCGAGTCGCAGCTCGATAACGAAAGACGGAAAAAGATAGGAAAAAAGGTTTAATTGATTTCGGACTGAACTTATGAAAGGCTGCCTACGTACCCCTTTCGGGGATAGAGTCGAACGTAGTCCAGTTGATAGAGCTGGATAAGAGATCGAAAGTTCGTCTAGTAATTGAGCACCAGTCATAGAAACCGAACTTGTCGAGAAAAAGCCTAAGTTTCTAAGTGCGGAAAATTCTAAGTCTAGAAAAGTTGTAAAAGTCTCAGATGAGAGTTCTGGATTTCGTCCCCCTGCTTCTGCCCTATGCCTCTTGCTTATATACTCCCTTCCTAGGCGGTTTAGTCTTTCCATTTCGCCCAGATTCGAGTGTAATGGGAATCTTTCATTTATCTCGATCTTTCCTTTTTTCCCGCGGAAATCTTCTATTTATCCTCAAACTTGACATTTATCTTCAAGTTTGACATTTATCTTCTTTCTGCGAGTAAATCGCCAAAACGTCGTCGTATCTTCGGGTTGGACTTCGTTTAAAGTCGCGAGTGGCTTTTATCGCGTTTTATGACTTTTCGAGCCGTTTTGCGATAAATCCATTTTACGACTTTAGACGAGATCGTTTCCTGATACGATGCCATTTTTAGATAAGTTTCTCGAGTTAATCGTAAATCTAAGCAATGTTCGATGTTTTAATTAATCGTTGCCATTTTCTACGATTTACTCGGGGTTTTATTAAAAACGCGTTTTGTACGATTTTTACGAAAAATCTCTAATAAATCGTATAGTTTAGGCAACATTCGGTGTTTTTTTAACCGTTGCCGTTTTATACGATTTCCTCGAGTTCTTCTCGAGAAAACAAAGTTTTACGGTTTTTATCGTAAAACTCGAACGATAGGACGGATCGAGACGAAACAGGAGAAATTTCGACCGTGATTCAGAATACGATCGTGTCGAATGACGTATGCCTTGAATCAAGGATGTGGGAGATCGAGGCTCGGGATGGTCGGCTCGACGTACGGCGAGCTAGTTCAGCTTGGCCAGGTCGCCATATGGCGAACTAGGCAATAAAAACCTGTGGGGCAAAGTCAGTAGTTCGCCAGCAGGCGAACTAGTCGAGGGACTCCTAGTATGCCTGCTGGCGAACTAGCGGAGAGGCTCCTAGTTCACCTGCTGGCGAACTAAGCCAGGCCGGCTTAGTTCGCCAACATGCGAACTAGTGGAGAGGCTCCTAGTTCGCCTGCTGGCGAACTAAGCCAGCTCGGCTTAGTTCGCCTGCAGACGAACTAGTCGTGACTAGTTCGCGTTTTGCGGCGGTTTCGTAAAACGATTTCTCGAGTTTTATAAAACGATTCTCGAGTTTTATAAAACGATCTTCGAGTTTTATAAAACGATCTTCAAGTTTTATAAAACGGCTTCTCGAGTTTTATAAAACGATCTTCGAGTTTAATAAAACGATCTTCGAGTTTTATAAAACGGCTTCTCGAGTTTTATAAAACGATCTTCGAGTTTTATAAAATGGCTTCTCGAGTTTTATAAAACGATCTTCGGGTTTTATAAAATGGCTTCTCGAGTTTTATAAAACGATCCTCGAGTTTTATAAAACGATCTTCGAGCTTTATAAAACGACTTCTCGAGTTTTATAAAACGATCATCGAGTTTTATAAAACGATCTTCGAGTTTTATAAAACGTCTTCTCGAGTTTTATAAAATGATCCCTGAGTTTTATAAAACGATTCTTGAGTTTTATAAAACGATTCTTCGAGTTTTATAAAACGATTCTCGAGTTTTATAAAACGATTCTTCGAGTTTTATAAAACGATTCTCGAGTTTTATAAAACAATCCTCGAGTTTTATAAAATGATTCTCTAGTTCTATATAAAACGATCCTCGAGTTTTATAAAACGATTCTCGAGTTCTATATAAAACAATCCTCGAGTTTTATAAAACGATTCTTCGGGTTTTATAAAACTATTCCTTTTATATTTCTGCGGGGAGTTTCGGCCGTTGATGCCGTCGTACCGATTTTGACCCCAACAGTTAGCCCCCCAGCTCGTAAGAATCTTGAGCTTTTAGCGTAAGGTTCTTGCGAGTGGTTAACCAGGTTTAGTTAAGTTTGGCGGAATTAATGGTCGGAAAGGTCCGTTGAAAGTGATCTTTCCCCTCTCCAGGGAGCGGAAAGCGTTTAAGATTAGGGCTGCGCCTTGTGAAGGCTGCCTACGTACCCTTTTGAGGGGATCAAGCCTTTCGTAGTTCGTTTTGGAGTTATGGTTCGTATGACATGTTTCGCAGTGAGACCTTTATAGTCTAGTTATGTGTCGTGTAGGAGTTATCAGGCATATTGATGTCGATGGCATCTGGACCTTAGCCGTCCTTGAGACTAGCCTCGTAGGCCATTTGGTCTGGTCGAGCGTGGCCGTTATAGTTTTCGGACTGGCCGTGAGCGGCTCCGAGTCCCTGCCGTTTTTGCGGCTTTATTAAAAATCAGTTTGTGTTTTTAAGAGCGTGTTTTTATTCGTATGAATGTAGCGGGAAGAATATGAGTTGATATTGAGGGAGGTCCGCGAGTTGTCGTCTCGCATTCCTTTTTCCCTTAGTGTATCGCCTTGTTCGTTTGCTCGTTTTAGGATGTCTAGTAAATCGAGTGAGCGTTTAGATATAGACGAAGGGACATGCCTTTAGGATCTCGATTCATGCCTTGAGATGTTAGCGCCCAGTGTGCTGGGTTTAGGGCAAGACCTAGGTTTACTTTCGGATTGAGGCTATGCGATGTCTAGTCGGCTTTTGTTTTGCCTGTTGCGATTTTAACCTGATTCCATACCGATTTAGAATCCGCGATAGGTTCTCGGCTTATACGATTCGTCTGGTTGGAACCGAGCATTACACCGGGAACAATTTCTAAGTTGCCCGGAAGTGCTGACCAAAAGTTTGGATTTCTTTTATAGCGCTATTACCCTTGTGTCGGGTGTTCGAGAGCTATCTCTGCGAGATAACTTAAGTTTGTTTAGGACTGTTGCGAGTTTGTTGTGATCAGCAAAAAACTTTTTAGGCGATAGATGTTTACGTTGTTTTGGCCTTCGCGAAGGATACGTACGTTAAGAAGTTTTGCGTAATTTTATAGTCGCGGACGGACTGTTAGGTCTTCCAAGAAAATGACTTTATCGAGGAAGGTATTTGTGTCGAAAAACTAATCTCCGGGCATCTACGACGTCTCGTAGTGCCGAAAGTTGTTTTTTTTTATATGCCGCGTTTCTTGTTCGGAACATTTGCGGACTCGAAGATGATGTGCGGTGTTGCGAGGGTTTTGTCTTAACCCTGCTTTGCAGGAACACTTTGGTTCGTTTGCGGATATTCGCAATTAAAACTTACATTCCTATTTCGATGTTAGGTAGTTTTACGATTTGTGCTAGAGCAATTAGGACCGAGAGGTCGCGTAAGTTGTTTCCCCGAAACGAAGCGTTTTTCGTTACGGTGCTTTGTGAAGTGTTGACCTTTCGAGATTCGTACGGCTTTAGGAGCTCTGGTACGAGTGTTTTCTATACGACGGATTTTGTAGGCAACTTGCTTCGGGAATAGAGTGAATCGCGAGAATACAGAACGTAGCCGATTTTCGACAAGTTTGCATTATCCGTTGAACGTATTGGCTTAGCGTGAAGGTTGTGTTCATCCGCACAGCCAAGGTCGTATTTGGTAGAGGATTAGACCACGACACTTTCGTGCTATCGAAAAGGTCGAGTCGGTTTGTAAACTTGGCATTGAAGTAAAGCGCGATCGGACAATAGCCGAGTAGCGTTTGTCAAGCTTGATATGCCAAGTATGCCCGTGTTTATAGAAAACGTTTTTCCGTTGTAGGTTTGATTTATACGATGAAAGTTTTGTATAAACTTTCCTTTGTATGGTAGTTGTTTCTTTTTTACTTGAGGGAGACAGATCCTAAGAAGCTCGATGCAGAGCCCGTGCGGAGTCGTTTGCGGGGCGGTCTCATTCTCGGATGTAAACGAGAGGAATGAGAGCGGATGCTCGTGAACCGATGGTCTAAAGAGTGAGATCTTTCAGATCGTGTCGCGAGGAGGCAAAGTTTAGATTGGCCGCCCAGTGTCGGATCGTATAGCTTGGTTTTCGCTATAAGGAAAGTACTTTTCGCAAAACCTGTTACGTTTACTTTCGAAAGTTACTTCGTTATGACATGATCCTGACCATACGAAGGATTTCTCGCGTAAGTAATGGGCGATGAATTTAGTAATCGACACGACGCATTGGGTTAACAATGTTTCCGCAGATTTTTCGAGAAACCTTTCCGCTTAGTTTTTGATTCTTCGATGATGGTTTTCTCGGAGTCACTCGCGGAGTTTTACCAAAATTTATTTCACCGAGATCTAGTCGCAAAATGTTTTAGCGGGTTTCTCGGACGGAATGAATCACATGATCAGCAATATGATCAGTCGGCGAGAAGGGAGGACGTGTTCTCTATTGCTGCTTTGTGTTCTCGATTTTTCTTTTGCCACAAATGTTCTTGATATTTTTCCGTGACTCACTTGATTCGACGGAAAATGATAGCACTGTTTTGACGCCTAAAGATTTCTCGTATAATTTTTCGATTCTTATACGACACTTGTTTTATCAAATTCGAGAAGATCTTTATGACTTCGGAAAATAATCGAGTTTCACCCTGAAGGTTCGCAGAGATTTTCTAACCGCATGGTTGCGACGAGAGATGCTGTATAGTCCTCGAGATTATTTCCCAGACAGTTTGGATCAGTCTTTAGCGCTTAGACGGTTTTTAGATTGTCGTTTGCTTTTGGGATGATTTCGACGAGGCGTTGCATCGTCCGATATTTTTCCGCTTATTTTAGAAAGCGTTTTCTTGATGCGAGAAAAAATGTTCGGCGAAAGAAGAAAAATGAGTTTCGTTTGAAGGATTGGGATGATCGACAATCCGGGTCAATTAAAGACCATCGTGGATCGGAGATGACTTGGAGTATGTCTGATTTACGAAAACTTCTACGAGCGAGTCGGTTTTCAGACAACGTCAGCGTCTCTAGCTCCCTCTTCCTTTTAGGAAATGAGTACGTTTGAATGCGTGGCAATCGTTTCTCGGTTGTACGAGAGATTGGATCGGTTTGCGAGTTATGCCTGAATGGTTAGAAAACAACAAATCGAGATAGACAAAAATTGCTTACGACTTAGCATGCTAGACTATCCTCTAAATTCTAAGTTCTCTAGGTTTCACGGCAGTTTACAAGACGTTTTCGTTTCTTACCTACGAGAAATTATAAGTCTAATAAAATTTTCAAATCGGACATACCTTAGTTTCGTCGATGATTTCAGATCGTCTATTCTTCGTTTTTCGTCTTTTGACTTACCGGTATTCGACGAATTATCAGCATGAGTATCGGAGCGGGGACAAGACTTAACCATCGGAGCTCATGTTCGTGTTTCTTCGTACTGCTGGTTTTATTTGACCGACTAGGTGCGCTTTGTATATCGAAAAAATCAATCACGTGTTTATGATTGGATATTTTCGACTTAGTGTGGCAGAGTTTCGTAAAACCGGATTGGGTTTAGAGAGTTCAGATTTCTCGTATAGTTTAGGTAACTTTGGTGTTAAGTCAACCGTTGCCGTTTTAGACAATTGATTCGAACTTATACGAAGAAACAAGTCTTTGTGGTTTTATCGTAAAATCCCGATGGAAATTCCGGTTGAGACAAAACGAGAATCAGCACGGTCAAGAGTCGAGAGAGAAACTCAAGGATTGGTTCAGCTTCGACGTAGGGCGAGTCGGGTGAACCCTTTCAGCTCGCCGTGTGGCGATCTGGATGGTAAGAACCCTTGGGGCAAAGTCAGCGCCTCTTGGGCGAGCTAGGCGCTTGGTTCAGCTCCATGTTCAGCGAGCTAAGACGCTTGGTTTAGCTTTACGTTCGGCGAGCTAAGCCAGCTTGGTTTAGCTTTACGTTCGGCGAGCTAAGATGCTTGGCGCGGGTGATCTCGATTCGTCGAGTTGAGTTGTTTTCGTCGTAGAATCTCAACAGAAAGTCCGATTGAGACGAAACGAAAAGCAGTGCGATTATTGTTTAGAGTACGATCAGGCTCACCGTAGCTATGAGTTGGATTGTGCGGACCCTCGGGGAAAAGTCAGTGCCTCTTGGACGAGGTGGAAAGCCGGTCATCTCGCCAAGATGGCAAGCTAGGTTGCTCGGCCAACTCACCGTTTTTTCGGCTGGATAGTATTGCCCGATTCTATGAGTAGCCTAAGGTTCTTATGCGAGCAGCCTAAGGTTCTTCTGCGAGCAACCTAGGGTTTTTCCGCGAATAACCTAGGTTTTTTTCTGCGAGTAACCTAGGGACTTTCAGCGGGCGACCTAGGGTTTTGCCGCGAATAACCTAGAGTTTTTCCGCGAACAACCTAGGGTTTATTTCTCGGTTTCTGGGAGAGCAAGTTTTTTTTTTTCCGAAAATTTCTCGGAAAACGTCTTTCGCTTAACCCGTGAGATTTGTCCAACTCGGAAATAAGAAAAACACTATGGGGTTTGATAGATTTTATCGTTCCCTTAGTGATCTGAGATAGAAATCGTGAGCTTGTTTTGCTGCTCTTCCCGTGGCGAAGAATCGCGATTAGGTTTTCGATTTTGTTGAGTACTACAGCGTTTGCGTGAGCATTGGCTGTAGGAGCAGTCGCTGCTAGAGTTGTTTTACCAGCGTCTTTTTGCGAGTTGCGACTTTGTCTTTCATATATCCAGACATCGTTTTGATCAAGCGCTTTGCGGCTATTAGTAAGAGTAATACGACCC
>CAKOAT010619598.1:127418-137689 GCA_932364175.1 Eruca vesicaria subsp. sativa
CTAGCGCCAAACTGTGGGAACCGAAATTCACACTTGTCGATTTCCGTTAAATAAGGAAACTTAGGAAAACCCTAATTTTCCAGAGGAACCGGATCTCTGCGAAAGCCAACGACAAGTAACCAAATAAATGCGGAAAAATACGAAAAACGTAATAAAACGAATTTAAAGAAAAAGTAGATCTTATTTCGATTTCGCGTAAGAGCGTTGTGATCATTACAAGGGTTACAAAGGCTTTGGTCGCAGAGGCCATCAGCGAGTTACAAACATAAAACCCTAGATCTAGTCGAGTCGCAGCTCGATAACGAAAGACGGAAAAAGATAGGAACAAAGGTTTGATTGATTTCGGACTGAACTTATGAAAGACTGCCTACGTACCCTTTTCGGGGATCAAGTCGAACGTAGTTCAGTTGATAGAGCTGCACAAGAGATCGAACTGCCTGGACAAGTTCGTCTCGTAATTGAGCGTCAGTCATAGAAACCGAACTTGTCGAGAAAAAGCCTAAGTTTCTAAGTGCGGAAAATTCTAAGTCTAGAAAAGTTGTAAAAGTCTCAGATGAGAGCTCTGGATTTCGTCCCCCTGCTTCTGCCTTATGCCTCTTGCTTATATACTACCTTCCTAGGCGGTTTAGTCTTTCCATTTCGCCCAGATTCGAGTTTAATGGGAATCTTTCATTTATCTCGATCTTTCCTTTTTTCCCACGGAAATCTTCAATTTATCCTCAAACTTGACATTTATCTTCAAGTTTGACATGTATCTTCTTTCTGCGAGTAAATCGCCAAAACTTTGTCGTATCTTCGGGTTGGACTTCGTTTAAAGTTGCGAGTGGCTTTTATCGCGTTTTATGACTTTCCGACCCGTTTTGCGATAAATCCGTTTTACGACTTTAGACGAGATCGTTTCCTGATACGATGCCGTTTTTAGATAAGTTTATCGAGTTAATCGTAAAGCTAAGCAATGTTCGATGTTTTGATTAATCGTTGCCGTTTTCTACGATTTACTCGGGGTTTTATTAAAAACGCGTTTTGTACGATTTATACGAAAAATCTCGAACAAATCGTATAGTTTAGGCAACATTTGGTGTTTCGTTTAACCGTTGCCGTTTTATACGATTTCCTCGAGTTCTTCTCCAGAAAACAAAGTTTTACGGTTTTTATCATAAAACTCGAACGATAGGACGGATCGAGACGAAACGGGAGACATTTCGACCGTGATTCGGAATACGATCGTGTCGAAGGACGTATGCCTTGAATCAAGGATGTGGGAGATCGAGGCTCGGGAAGGTCGGCTCGACGTATGGCGAGCTAGTTCAGCTTGGCCAGGTCGCCATATGGCGAACTAGGCGATAAGAACCTGTGGGGCAAAGTCAGTAGTTCCCAACAGGCGAACTAGCAGAGAGGCTCCTAGTTCGCCAGCAGGCGAACTAGTGGAGAGGCTCCTAGTTCGCCTGCTGGCGAACTAAGCCAGCTAGGCTTAGTTCGCCAGCAGGCGAACTAGTCACGACTAGTTCGCGTTTTGCGGCGGTTTCGGTTTTTCGCGGTTTTGTAAAACGATTTCTCGAGTTTTATAAAACGATTCTCGAGTTTTATAAAACGATCTTCGAGTTTTATAAAACGATCCTCGAGATTTATAAAACGGCTTCTCGAGTTTTATAAAACGACCTTCGAGTTTAATAAAACGATCTTCGAGTTTTATAAAACGGCTTCTCGAGTTTTATAAAACGATCTTCGAGTTTTATAAAACGGCTTTTCGAATTTTATAAAACGATCTTCGAGTTTTATAAAACGGCTTCTCGAGCTTTATAAAACGATCTTCGAGTTTTATAAAATGATCTTCGAGTTTTATAAAACGGCTTCTCGAGTTTTATAAAACGATCCTCGAGTTTTATAAAACGATATTCGAGTTTTATAAAACGGCTTCTCGAGTTTTATAAAATGATCCTCGAGTTTTATAAAACGATTCTCGAGTTTTATAAAACGATTCTTCGAGTTTTATAAAACGATTCTCGACTTTTATAAAACGTTTCTTCGAGTTTTATAAAACGATTCTCGAGTTTTATAAATCGATCCTCGAGTTTTATAAAACGATCCTCGAGTTTTATAAAACGATTCTCGAGTTCTATATAAAATGATCCTCGAGTTTTATAAAACGATTCTTCGGGTTTTATAAAACGATTCCTTTTATATTTCTGCGGGGAGTTTCGGCCGTTGATTCCGTCGTACCGATTTTGACCCCAACATACCATCTACCTAAATGCTATGAAACACATCAGTAACGCTTTGATTCTCAGTTTCAATATCAGTCTCAGTCTCAGCTTTGATTCTAAACGAAAGCCAGAAGCAAACATCAGTAATCGGTGATTACTAATCACTTATCAGTTTATCACTAATCATCTATCATAAACAATCACTAATCATCAATCCTAAACCTCTTAAAATAAAACCCTCCATGAGACAAATCATCAGTTCATCACTTATCGTTAAAGCATCACACAAAGCTTATCAGAAACCGTATAGATCGAAGAAAGAAGTTGAGATGTTGAAACCCACAGTGTCGTTCGTCAGTGAGATCGAAGAAAGAGGCTGAGAAAGAAGATGAAATGTTGATTGAAACCCTCGACTCCTCGAGTGTCGGTGACGAGAACGAAGAAGAATCTGAGATTGAAATCAAAATGTTGTCGTTTAGCTTTAAAAAAAAAATCTAATGAATAATAAGGCTCACCCTTATAAAACCCTTAATTTTCTAATCCAGCCCTAAATGAACCCAATATAGTTTACAGTTACATCAGGGTTAGGGCTTTTAAAAATTTTGATGGGCTGGTACTACCCTAAATATTAGAACCCACTACAACAGCCCTAGGTCAAACCACCGTCCAACAATCAAACAAGAACATGACCGACAACCAACTGTCTACCAAGGTTCGGAAGCGCTACATGATGAGCTAGGGACGATCCAGCCAAGGTCACAAAGGGTGTAATTCGTGACTAGGCCAGTTTGACCACTAACACATCCCGTCAGATTAATGCCTAAGACTTCTCAACCCGTACCCCAGTCTGACGTTGTGTTAGCTTAGACAAGCTAATATCAGTAACAACATGTCGTTTACATAAAACTTCTCTTTATTTATCTTATATAATACATGGTTCCCCACACACAACATAATGACATATAGCGGCATGCCAAGAGAGAAAAATTACATACTTATAGTCTGAAAACGTCGCTAAGCAAAAAGACGCAAACTCTACACCAGCCGACCTAACTTCCGCAACCTCTACAAGCTGACTACTGGTCACCTGAAAACAACAATGAGTGTAGAGTGAGTAATCTAGCATTACTCAGTGAGTTACAATCCCCAACTAACAAATACAACCCCTCGCTATCCCACCACAAACAATCTAAAGCAAGAGGTTCACCTAGTAACACAATTAAATGATAATATAAGCAATATCAGAAAATACATAACAGATAATAATAGCAAGCAAATTAAAGTTACAAAAAGATAATAGCTAAATACTTGCCAACCACAAATATGTGATCGCAATTCAAACTAGGGTTTACCAATCCCTTTGCACTATATAATATATAACTAACTCAGGCCCCGGTTACATTAGATTCCTCCTTCACTATCGGCAATATCCTATCTCCCTACCACATAAGCCAGAAGAAGAAACTTTCAACCGACCGCGGCCCACCGTCATTCGGGTCACCACGCGACAGCCCATGGTAATTTGGGTTATTGTCGACCATTACACCGTCGTGTAACTCTCAGCCTTAGACCATGACGCCGTCTCCTGAGTCTTCCCGATCCAGCGAATAAGAGGTTTCTTTGAACCCACCGGGCTCGAAGTCTAAAGGAAAACTAACTCACCCTAATATGCATAGCATTGTGGGTTACACAAATGATATATGGGCAATATATGACTAATACTAAACCTGGTAATATAACCAAAGTTTCAAGTAATAATCACAACACAATCAAACACATTCCAGAATATAGCATAAAGATTAACTCCATAATACCTAACTATCCAAAATTTAGCGATATTATCTAAGCATTCAGCATTCGCAAACTAACCAATCAACCTATCTATTAGCATGCTACTACGATTCTCAAGCAATAACTAAGCATGCTATCAACTCAAAAAATCAAGATTAATTATCTATTCAAACTTTTACTCAGCTAGACCCGGCCTTTTGCCTTGATTCAACTTCCAAGTAACGAGAACCTGCATGAAAACAACTGAGCAACCAAATGATTATAACTCACAGTTCATTGGTTGTATCGTGGCCTTGACCTTGTGTCTGTCTTCTGCAATCCGAACCCTTTTCTCGACCTTCATAAGTAGACCCACATATGGACTGATCTTCAGTCGAGCAGAACCTCTCCTAGGCGCTAGCTCAAAATCGGTAGAGAACTGTCGGAAATTCTTAAAAACTGCTAAATTTTTTTGAAAATGATTAAAACTCAAACCTCTTTCTCTCTCACGTTTTTAAATAGGTGTAAAGTGGTCTGAATGTGTTGAATGGATTGGGTGTCGTGGTCTATATATAGGAAGCAACAACCAGTCCGAAACAATCCATGTGGTAGCCCGTGTGTTGGCTCGCATGGCTCCGGAGGCATCCACGGTGACACCTTGTGCTCCACACAGCAGCTTGCATGCCCAGGGTGGCCTGCAAGGTGAAAGCACTTCCTCCACATGTCTGATGCATGTCCTGGTTGCATGCAAGGCAACACCACAGTGCCCACATGTCAATCAGCATGCTTCGGTCGCATCCGAATCGACACCTCGTGCTTCTGTGTGTCACTCTGTATGCTGTGATTATTTGTAATGCTACACCTCGTACTTTCCTCTCCACATGTAATGCCAGGCAGTTGCCACCACCTCCTGATCTCTTGGATCAAGCCACCACGTGCTTCCTGGTCCATTCATCTGATTTTGACCCTTCTGGTGAATTCGAACGACGATCAATCCTGAATATGTTTCTATCCGTTTCTTATGAGATGAATATTTTAATAAGTTCCAATGGAATTCTGAATTGACGGAAAATATTTCTCGAACCTTCGGCTTTCACAAAAAAATCTGAAATACCAAAATTAGGTTTTTCGCCCAACTTTAGATTTTTCCGTCGTGCTTCTGTCCGCCGTGCTTACTTCATGTCCTGATTCTGACTTATTATGTCCAAAATAATATTTTACTGATACGGATATTTTTGAAAAATTTTGTGTTTACGAAAAGTCGTTCTTCTAAAACGTCGAGCTTCCAAAACATCGTGCTTCCAAAACGTCGAGCCTCCAAAACGTTCTTCTGATCAGTCTAACACATTTTCTAACCATGATCGAGTAGCTTATCTGACTTATGGTTCACTCATGATCAATTCTTTGATCACCTCGTTCTTCGAAACTTCTCGATCGATCGGATCGTTTGCGACTCAAGCATTCTCCCATTTCCTTCGAATCATGTCAAGTAATATTTGATCAAAACTTAGCATTTTTCTAAGTTCTCCCCCCATTAATAAAATTCATCCTCGAATTCTAAAGTTTTGAGGGGCCTCCTTCTTCCATCACAACATCCTCTCCGAAAACTTTTGGGTGATTGGTCTTAAATCTCTCTTCATCCTCCCAAGTGATATGAATCATGTTTTTTCTTCCCCAGAATACTTGTACGTGAGAAATCTCACGATTCCTCAGTTTTCTAATACGCCTTTCTCCTAGTCGGACTTGCCCTTTTGGGTATGTAAGTTTTGTCCTTAGCTCCTCAATTCTCTCAGACTCAACAGAACTTGGATCACATATGTGTTTCCAAAGCATGTAAAAGTGGAATACCGGATGTAGATGCATATGTTTTGGCAGATCCAACCGGTAAGCTACCTCACCAACCTTTCCAATAATCTGGTATGGACCAATGAACCTGACCACAAGTTTCCTGACCTTTCCAAATCTGTCCTTTCCTTTCTATGCTGTAATCATCAAGTTGACCCAATCTCCTATCTCAAATGTTACCTCTTAATGCATGACTTTTCAAGGGTCCAAGACTAAATCAATGTAGTATAAGAGATTGTCTAACCCACATAGAACTAGAGACTTATAGCATTAAGAATACACAGCTTTCTTAATCTAAGCAAACCAGAAGATAGATGATTTGTAACAAGCTAAGATCCTAAAAATATAAACAAAGGTGGTCTCAAATCCAATCAAGAAATAAGTGCAAGAACAACTTTCAATCAGTGATAAGGTAGAACCCATGGGACTTAAGTAATTGATCTAAAGCAATTAAGGTAAATAAAAATGCATCCTTAAGTCTAAACAACCTAACTAAGCAAGTTCTTGGTCTAGACAAATGCTCATTTGCTTTCATTAATCAAATACAAAGGTCATTGATTTAAATAACTCAAGCAATCATTAAGAATATGGTTTAATAACTATCTAGGACTTCTTAGATACAAAGGTCATTGGCTAAGAAGTCTTAGAGGTAAGGAGAGTTGGTTCATTCACTACAACATACACCTTGTGTGTAGGAAATGACTAAGGATCTATATTAGAGAGGCCAACAATAATCTAGCACTAAGATCACTCAACTAGCAAGGAAACACTTAGATCTACATTTAACCACCCTAGATCTACCTAACCCATGGATTCAAAAAGTGTCTATTCTCTAATCTTCATGAGAAACCTTAAACCCATGATGGATTCAAGGCAAATCATGTTAATGAGAATGAGAAACAAGATATAATATGAAGTACTTCATTAAAATGATATAAATTCTACGCTTTTACAATGAGAGACAATTTCTTGAGAGAAAATGAGATTCTTTAGAGTTTTTGGGGGCTAAAACTATATATAAGAGGTCCAAACTCGTTCTGGTACAGTTGAATTAAACCGGGTCAAACTGGGTTATACCGGTCAACAAATTGATTTCGTCAATGGATAAGCTCCACAGCGGCTTCTTCTAGCCGCTCCACTTGGTCGCTGTAATGATCGACATTTTTCCAGGGGTTTCACTGAGACGTTACCACAAGTCGCTCCAACGTCCGCTTGAAGCCCATCGTCTTCTCTTCCTCGATGTCTAAGATGGTGTCCAACCTCGTCGCGGCTCCCTTTACTCGACCTTGAGCTCTGACGTCGACACCATCAAATTCTCCGGTCGAGAACCCATGATGACATCGGAATCCAAGAAAACAAGCTTCGCCGGCGTCTCTGGCTCCCCACCGTCGCGAAGCTTCACCACGACCAAGCTTCTCCAAGGCGTTAAGTCTACATCTCCGCCGCTTTGCTCCACCATGGGATTTCAAGTTATGGTTCCAGCTCGTGCTTCTCCATCGTCGGGAGTCGCAGTCTCCTCGTAGCGGAGGACTCACAAAGCAACAATGGTGGATTCAAGAGATTTTGCACACCTGGCCCTTCATCTTTAGTATATTTTCAGTTCAGCCCCAAACCTTAGAAATTTCAGACACGCCCCTCTAATCAACCCTTAGACTTTCAATTGTATAATCCAGACCTCCTCCGAATTGCCTAAAGGTCCCTCATATTAGTGTTACTTCTGTCTCTGACCCCAGACTTTGATTATGTGCTATTTAAACCATAATTTTCGCCATAAACTTTCAAATGTGCAATTTAGACCCTGTGATATGAAATTATGCATGCAAATGGACATATATGCAATCTAGACAACTAAATGCAACTCAAAACACTAATATGATAAGAAAATGATGTTAAAAACTATTAAAAACACTACATATCACCTCTCTTCTTGACTGGTCTGCGTACTTCTTCTGACAGTCATGAGCCTTCTTCGTGTTGGTTCGAATTGTCTCCAGCTTAATCATGGTATCTTGTACGATAGGCGATCCAAACATTCTTTTTTTCTCCCACTTCCTTCCAACACAAAGGTGTTTTGCATGGCCTTCCATACAACGCTTCATAGCGTGACATCCCTGTACTTGAATGAAGATTGTTGTTATCTGAAGCATGTCCTCCTTGGTCCGGATGGTTCTCTCTGTTTGGCCATCAGTTTCTGGGTGGAATGTTGTGCTTCTAAAAATTTTAGTTCCCAAGGCTTCTTGTAGTGCTTTCCAAAGTGGTGTTGTGAACCTAGGGTCGCGATCTGAGAAAATGTCTGAAGGTGCACCATGTAGTTTCACATTTGATCGATGTACAGCTCAGCCAATACTCCAATTTTATCCGTATCCCGCAGAGTCAACAAGTGTGTTACCTTGGTTAACTTATCCAAAATTACCCAGATTATGTTGTTCGATCTACCTGGAGTGGGGGGTAATCCAGTGATGAAATCCATGGAAATAAAGGCCCATTTCCATTGAGGTGTCGGAAGACTCTGCAACAATCCTCTTGGAACTTGATGCTCGACCTTGACATGTTGACAATTGGTACACTGGACGACCCATTGCACTACTGATTGTTGGGGTCAAAATCGGTACGACGAAATTAATAGCCAAAACTTCCCGCGAAAATACGAAAAGAACAGTTTTATAAAACCCGAAGAATAGTTTTATAAAACTCGAAAAACCGTTTTATAAAACTCGAGAATCGTTTTGTAAGACTCGAGAATCATTTTATAAAACTCGAGAAATCGTTTTATAAAACTCGAGAAATCGTTTTATAAAACTCGAGAATCGTTTTATAAAACTCGAGAATCGTTTTATAAAACTCGAGAATCGTTTTATAAAACTCGAGAATCGTTTTATAAAACTCGAGAATCGCTTTATAAAACTCGAGAAATCGTTTTATAAAACTCGAGAATCGCTTTATAAAACTCGAGAAATCGTTTTATAAAACTCGAGAAAATCGTTTTATAAAACTCGAGAATCGTTTTATAAAACTCGAGAATCGTTTTATAAAACTCGAGAATCGTTTTATAAAACTCGAGAAATCGTTTTATAAAACTAGAGAAATCGTTTTATAAGACTCGAGAATCGTTTTATAAAACTCGAGAAATCGTCTTATAAAACTCGAAGATCGTTTTATAAAACTCGAGAATCGTTTTATAAAACTCGAGAAATCGTTTTATAAAACTCGAAAGATCGTTTTATAAAACTCGAAGATCGTTTTATAAAACTCGAAAGATCGTTTTATAAAACTCGAAGATTGTTTTATAAAACTCAAAGGTCGTTTTATGAAATCCGAAGATCGTTTTATAAAACTCGAGAATCTTTTTACAAAATCGCAAAAAACCAAAAAGGCCGTAAAACGCGAACTTGTCGCAACTAGTTCGCCCATCGGCGAACTAAGCCGGACCCGGCTTAGTTCGCCGATGGGCGAACTAGGAAGCATTCTCTAGTTCGCCGATGGGCGAACTAAGAGACACTCTCTAGTTCGCCCATCGGCGAACTAAGCCGGGCCCGGCTTAGTTCGCCGATGGGCAAACTAGGAAGTGATCAACTAGTTCGCCCATCGGCGAACTAAGCCGGCCCGGCTTAGTTCGCCGATGGGCGAACTAGGACATGCCCGACTAGTTCGCCCATCGGCGAACTAAGCCGGACCGGCTTAGTTCGCCGATGGGCGAACTAGAGACGCCCGGACACTCCGCGTCTTGATTTCCCGCATTCTCGATTCGAAACTTACGTCTTTCGACAAGGTCGCGTTCTAAACCACGGCCGAAATATCTCCCGTTCCATCTCGATCCGACTTACCGTTCGAGTTTTACGATAAAAACCGTAAAACTTCGTTTTCTCGTAAAGAACTCGAGGAAATCGTATAAAACGGCAACGGTTAAACGAAACACCGAACATTGCCTAAACTATACGATTTATTCGAGATTTCTCGTTGAAATCATAAAAAACGCGCTTTTAATAAAAAACGCCGAGTAAGTCGTAAAAACGTGTTTTTAATAAAAAGTTGAGTAAATCGTAAAACTTTGCGATTAACTCGAGAAATTTATTAAAAAACGACGTCAGATCAGGAAACGATCCCGTAAAAAGTCGGAAAACGGTTTTTATCGCAAAACGGCCCGGAAGGACCTAAAACGCGATAAAAACCCATCTCGCGATTTCAACGGAATCTAACCCGCAGATTTGATAACGTTTTGACGGTTTACTCGCAGAAGGAAAATAAAAGTCAAGTTTAAAGATAAACAGAAGGTTTGAAGAGAAATAGAAGATTTCCGCAGAAGAAAAGGAAGGATCGAGAAGAATGGAAAATTCCCGATTTAGTAAAATCTGGGCGAAATGGAAAGATCGGATAGCCAAGACAAGGAGTATATAAAGAGGAGGTCTAGGGCAGAAGCACATACACGAAATTCAGAGCTCTCACCACCAAAAC
>CAKOAT010619598.1:137789-172929 GCA_932364175.1 Eruca vesicaria subsp. sativa
TAGTTCTTACGTTTTCGGCTACTCTCTTTGTACCAGTTCAACGCAGATTCGGAATAAGAACCTTCTTGCTTTCAATCTCGCTTATTTTCGTTTTAATTCTAAGTGTTTTCGTCATCTTAATCTTTGTTGTGCGGTTCTCGCAGATAGCCGGTTCCTCTGGAAACTTAGGGTTTTCCCGAAGTTTCCTTATTTACGATTTTTTTGACAGTAGGGTGAAATCGACTCCCACACTGATCTCTTCATGCCCGGAAAACGATAATATCTTCTCACATCTCGGTACATCTTCGAACTTCCAGAATGGTTACTAAGTAAAAAATGGTGTGCAACTTTTAGTATCTCTTCTCTCAGTTCTTGCCTTTTATGGACGGTGATCCTTCCATTAATTAGAAAAGTTCCATCCTCCACCAAGTAGTATCCAGCACTATTTGGTCTGGCTTGTCCTCTGAGTTCTTCAACGATCTTCTGTAGCTTTTCGTCCTTAAGTTGTTCCTCTCGAATTCTCTGAATCAAGCAGGCCTGGTTCACTGCTCTTAGTCCCAGTGGTACACTTGTATGTCCCTCCAAAATGACCAACTTCACTTGTTTCAACTCTTGGTTCAACATCTCCACTTCTTTCTTTATCAGGATTGTAATGAATCTTTATGTCGTAGTATGCCACAAACTCCAGGATTGTAATGAATCTTTATGTCGTAGTATGCCACAAACTCCATCCACCTACGCTGACACAGGTTGAGGTCTGGCTGGGTGAAGAGGTATTTAAGACTTTGGTGGTCTGTGTATACCCCTACTTTTTCTCCGTACAAGTAAGATTTCCAAATTCGCAAAGCGAACACCACGGCCGCTAACTCCAAGTAATTTGTACTGTAGTTATCTTCATGCTTCCGTAGTTTTCGTGAAGCATATGCAATAATTCTCCCATTTTGCATCAGCACACAGCCTAACCCAACTCGTGAAGCATCCGTGTATATTTTGTAAGGTTTACCTTATTCAGGCAAAGCTAACACAGGTGCGGTTGAGAAAGCTTCCTTCAAATTTTTGAATGCCTTCTCGGTTTCTTCCGCCCAAATGAAAGGAGCTCCTTTACCGGTAAGCTTAGTAAAAGGTTTTGCAATGGAGAAAAAGTCCTTAACAAACTTCCGATAATAGCCCGCAAGTCCGAGAAAACCCCTTACTTCTATCACAGTGGTAGGTCGAGGCAATTCATGTATGGCTTGTACTTTTTCTGGATCAGCAGCCACACCCTCTCCTGATACTATGTGACCCAGAAATCTTATCTCTCTCTCTTCCAAAACGAGCATTTTCTGAACTTCGCAAATAGCTTCTGATTTCGTTACCTCTCCATAACCAGTCTCAGATGATCTTTGTGCTCCTCCTTACTTCACATTATGTTTTATGATCTAATTTAGTATTTAAATGAATCTTAAAATCTTATTATTATATTGAAAATGCTGTATTTAAACATAAAATATTATATTATACATAAAATGTTATATTACATATGTATTGCATAAAGTATTATATTATAAAGAAAATAAATAAACATTTTTTCGAATACTAGCCATTGATTTTTTTTTCCCCAGGTTTACATTATTCGCTAGACTTGGGTAGACCACACACATTGAGTCTTAAGAGTTCTCGAACAAGGAATGTATGGAAAAGTGTCAATTTCGATCCCAACAATTTAAGTCGTGCAAAATACAACCTGAATAAATATTTAGTGCCAAATACGACCCAACTCAATTATAATTCAAAAAAACTATACAAACATCTTAAAATGTGCTTAAATCTATATAGGTTCTAACAAAAGTTAGTCAACCGTTAACAAGATAAAACAATGTTGTTTTGATACACGAGGAAAAGTGCCAATTTAGACCCCCAACAATTTCAATCGTGTGCCAAATACGACCCAAAAATGGTAACTGCTAAATACAACATCAACTCAATTATAATTAAAATAAATTACCTGAATTTCTTAAAACGTGTTTAAATCTACATTAATTCTAATAGAAGTTGGTCAACTGTTGGCAAGATAAAACGACGTCTTTTTGATATATATATGTTTCATGGCACAGATTTGAATACCGGAAAGAACGTATTTATTTTAGTTTCATTTTATTTATATATTATCGGTATTTCATTTATTCGGTTTTATATCAAATGCATAAAAGTATTTACTTTTATAAGAAATTTTAGTTTATATGATTCAAATTCAAATTTATTAAAACATAATAGATATTCCATACTCTAAATTTTAAATTGAATATTTTATGTTTTTCTTAATTATTAATAATATAAAATATTAGTATCATAATATTAATAACTATATTTTAGCACAAATAATTATCATAACTTATGTTAATTTAATTTCATGAAAATGAAAAGAAATTAACTTAGTATAAAATAAAAAAAATTCCGCTTGACTATGTTAGCTAATTAGTGTAGACGTCTTTGTTAAGTCAGCTTCTGTAATTTTATCAGACATGAAATATTCGTTCACATCAGAAAATATGTAAAATATTTTTTTGTGCATGATGGTTGTATACACATGGTAAACTTTTTGAGATGATACAAAATGATTGTGATTTGGAACTATCAAAATTTTGGTTTGATTATGGTGTTAGCTAATAAATGTACACATATTTAAAATTGTACTTATGTTGTTATCAAACGGCACGGGTTTGAATACTGGAATGGCTTGAATACCGGAATGGCATATTTAAAAAATACATATAGTATGACTTTTTTAAATTAATATACATTAATTTTTTTTTATATAATATAATTTTATACTCTTGAATTGATTTTTTGGTTTAATTAATATATTGATAAATTAATAATCTTTATATATTAATAAAAATTATAGTTTTGGTGTAATTCCAACATTATTAATTTAAAGAGGTTTCACTGTATATCAAAATGACGTCACTTTATCTTGCTATGGTTGACTAACTTATATTTGTGTTAATGTAGATTTAAACATGTTTTAAAAAGTTTGGGTAGTTTTCTTTAATTATAATTAAGTTGAGGTCATATATAGCACTAACCATTCGGATCGTATTTGGCACGACTGAAATTGATTAGGTCGAAATTGGCACTTTTTCTATATATCAAAACGACATCGTTTTATCTTGTTAACGGTTGACTAACTTCTATCAGAATCAATGTAGATTTTAGCATGCTTTAAGATGTTTGGGTAGTTTTTTGAACTATAACTAAAGTGAACTCGTATTTAACGCTTACTATTTGTTTGGGTTGCATTTGGCATGACTAAAGTTATGGGGGTCAAAATTGGTACTTTTTCCTAAACACATTTGTATTGCATAAAATATTATATTATAAAGAAAATAAATAAAAATATTTTATTTGAATACTAGCTCCTTGATTTTTTCCCAGTTTACATTATTTGCTAGGTTTGGGTGGACCACGCATGTTGAGTCTAAAGAGTTCTCGAAAAGGAATGTCCTATGCATAAAGTGACGTTTATATGTCTCCCACTTTTAAAAACACTTCAACAATTTATAGTAAGTCTTCATAATTATAAATATAAATCAATCTAATTAATTCAAACAGTAACTAAATAGAATAATGACAGTTGTTATGACTGCTTTTGGAATTTTTTTTTCTTGTTATGTCTTTATCAGTAACGCAGATGATGCCATGGGGGGGGGGGAGGTGTTTCCATTTTTCTATAAATTTTTTTTTTTGACAATTTCGATCTTAAATTATAAACTAAAACAACATTCAAAATAGGGAGAAAGGAATTACTATTAAATTCAAATTTTGTCATGGGTTTTCAACTTAAAATTAATTGGCAATAAGTAAATTAATCATAATTTTTTATATATTATTTAAGATTTTTTAAATTTTTTGATGTGGGATATTGTATCTCTTATAAATACTAAAAAGCAAAAAAAATATGCATAAATGGTCCATGGTGTGTATAACGTGTGAAGGTGCCTAAATGGGTCCATTGTGTGTATAACGTGTGAAGATGTGTTGTTCAAAAAAAAATACGTGCGAAGATGATATAAGTATAAGTAAAAAAAAAAGAAGTAAAAGCTGACATGGAGTGTATAAATAGGGATTAGCACCACTCATAATGCCATATCAGTCTCACTCACATCTAGTAACCTAAGAGTAACACAACCCTCAAGAGTCAGGTGTCTCCCTCTATCTCTCTATATGTTAATACAAGTTTGTTCATGATTTTCCTGTTTTTAATAAGTATGTTGCCAAAAAAGAGCATGCAAATTGCAAGTATACTCATGTTTTTAGCAAAAAAAAAAAAATAAAATAATACTCATGTTAAAGACTCAAAGGAGATATATAGACAGTTTCCTATTAAAGTATTCCCAGTAATAGAAACACTAATTCGAAGAAGACATTTTCTTTTTCTTTAGTGCTACTATATAAAAAACTGAGTTTGTGTTACTTCAGTTTGTTAGTGTGTTTTTGAAACAAGAAATTCACTTCTTTCCAAGGTTTTCGTTGAAGTTAAAAGATGAACACAATGTTTGAAAAAGTGGGAGCAGTGGGTGGTAATAAGGGCGGACCATTTGACGATGGTGTTTTCGATGGTGTGAAGAAAATAACTGTCGGAAAAGACTTCAACAGTGTTTCTTATATCAAGATTGAGTACGAAAAGGATGGAAAATTTGAAACTCGTGAACATGGAACTATTCGTGGAGAACTTCAAGAGGTAATAGATCCTGTCTTTGTATTCTTCAGTGTGTTACTTTTACTGCCTTATACATTTGTTTCTAATGGAAAATGAAATATAGTTCACGGTGGATTATCCGAACGAATATATCACATCTGTTGGTGGAAGCTACGAACATGTTTTAAGCTATGGAACAGTTCTTATCAGATCGTTAATCTTCAAAACCTCCTATAGTAGGACCTCTCCCATACTCGGTCATACGACCTTATGTGGACATCCAGCTGGGAGAGAATTCATGCTCGAGGGTAAAAATGGTGGAAAGCTTCTTGGTTTCCATGGACGTTCTGGTCAAGCTCTTGATGCCATTGGAGCCCAGTTTTTCGCTGTGAAGTCTCCTCTTAAGCACTTTAACAATCAAGGTGGGAATGGAGGGAGTGCGTGGGATGATGGCGCTTTCGACGGTGTTAGAAAAATACTTGTTGGACGAGGTGGTAAATTTGTGAGTTATGTGAGGTTTGAGTATGCAAAAGGCCAAGGAATGGTGCCACATGCTCATGGGAAGCGACAAGAGGTTCCACAGGAGGTATTAATGTTTGATATAAAATTTGCTTAGTTTTGTGCTTATTGAGATTTTTATAATTATATAATTTTTTTGGTTGCAGTTTGTGGTGGATTATCCTAACGAGCATATTACGTCCGTCGAGGGAACCATCAATGGCTACCTTACATCTCTTAGGTTTAAGACATCAAAAGGAAGAACCTCCCCTGCCTTTGGCAATGTCGTTGGTAAGAAATTTGTGTTCGAGGAAAAGGATTTCAAGCTTGTCGGGTTTTGTGGTCGGTCCGGTGATGCTATCGATGCTCTTGGTGCACATTTTGCGCCTCTTCCACCCCCAGCTCCTACACCACCTCCACCTCCACCTCCCGCTACAACAACTATGGGACCGCTCGGTGGTAACAAGGGAAACACATTTGACGATGGTGTTTTGGATGGTGTGAAGAAAGTAACCATTGGGGCAGATGAATACAGTATAACTTATATCAAGATCGAATATGAAAATAATGGAAAAGTCGAAATCCGTGAACACGGAACAAAGCGAGGGGAGCTAAAAGAGGTCAAATATATATAAACATATGTTTTCTATATGTTTTTGTTAATATATATACAATTGGTTCACTATTAGTTACTGGTTTTTAATTAAAATGAAATACAGTTTTCGGTGGCTTATCCGAATGATTATATCACAGCCGTTGGTGGAAGCTACAAGCATATTTTCAACTATGATACAACACTTATTACATCGCTGTACTTCACAACTTCCAAACGAACCACCTCTCCATTATTCGGTGAGATAAAGGGAACAGAATTCGAATTTAAAGGTGAAAATGGAGAAAACCTTGTTGGATTCCATGGACGTGGTGGTTATGCCATTGATGCCATTGGTGTACATTTTGCTACAAACTCTTCTACACCAACTCCTCCCAACAAGTTGTCCATGGTCTACATTACATCTGGCGATATAGGAATTGAGGAAATCAAGTTCTACAATCTAGAGAACGGGAAGACAAAGGAAGTGTTTCTGCATGGTGTGAAGGGTAAAAACCTCATTTCAACGGTACGTTAGCAATATTTACTCTCTGGAGTAAATGTTTATTTATGCATTAATTAATAACATATTGATCTAAGTTTTTGCATGTAATTTCTCCAGCTTGTGATAAGCAATCCTCCTGCTGAGTGTCTCGTTTCTGTCGAGAGCTGGTATAATTCTTACAATGTTTCTCAAGGAATTAAGTTTAAAACCGACGAGAACGGTTCTGATTTCTTTGGATATAAGTTTTCTGAGGATACTGGTAAACCATTTTCTCTCCAAGTCAAGGATAAGAAGATCATCGGCGTTCACAAGTTCCCTGACTCGAATCTCATATCTCCTGGAACGTACTTTGTTCTAACCCGTTCCTCTTCTCTCAAAAAAGTGGAAGCTATAGGAGGAAAGGGTGGAGAAACATTCGACGACGGTGCTTTTGATCATGTAAGAAAAGTTTTTGTTGGTAAAAGCAATTCCGGTGTAGCCTATGTCAAGTTCGAATACGAAAAAGACGGCAGAGGAGTGACACAGGAGCACGGAGAAAAGACTTCTCAAGGAACGGAGGTGTTCGAGGTTGGTAACGACGATGACATCACATCTGTGAAAGCTTACTACGAAAAACTCAATGGCTCGAAGATAGAAACCATAACGTCTCTTCAATTCAAGACTCTGAAGGGCATAAACTCTCAGCCGTTTGGAAAGACCCCAGTTAGTGTAAATGCCCAGACAAAATTGTCATTGCTCGAAGGTGGGAAAATCACTGGTTTTCATGGAAGTTCCAGCGACGTTATTCATTCTCTCGGAGCTTATATTTGGGCTTCACCTCCCACGATGTTGCATGGCAAGTGGATCCAGGTACGTACGTAGTAGAAATGAATGCGGTGATTATATTATTTTTCAGTCATTCGTTTGGAGAATTCATATTTCATTAGGTTCGGTCATTTGAGCTTTAAATTTATAAAACGTAAAGTAAATATTATTTTGTTACAAAAAATATAGTAGGTTAAAAATTGTTCTAGTATGTCAAATCTTTTTATAGTTAGTGGAATTAAATATATATATACGTAAGAACATTTATGATTTTAGAGAGGTATATATATATTATTTTAATCAAATTATGTTATATCTTACATTGACCCAATTTGAAATGAAAATAATTTATTAATTTATCATGTATTAATTTATAAAAAGAAAGTTGATATTGTAGTTAGATTTGATTATTCTTGTGCGTTCTATTACTCGTGAACAAGATTATTGTTTCATGTGTAACCGTGATATATTTTTTGTACCATGTGGTGACTTTTATCATTAGGTGGAGCAAAAAGGAAAGACACCTGGACCAAGATGTTCTCACGCTATAGCAATGGTTGGAAACAAAATGTACGCTTTTGGAGGAGAGTTAAAGCCAAATTTTCACATCGACCGAGACCTCTACGTCTTCGATTACGAGACTCACAGATGGTCGCTCGCTGATCCAGACGGTGACGTGCCTGACCTCCCTTGCTTAGGCGTTTGCATGGTAGCCATCGGCACTACACTCTATATCTTTGGTGGCCGTGACGGCTTCCGTAAGTACAGTGGCTTCTACTCCTACGATACGGTTAAAAGCGAGTGGAAACTTATAACTCACGTCAACAATGGACCTGCACCGCGTAGCTTCCACTCGATGGCTGCTGATGGCAATAACATTTATATCTTTGGTGGAGTGACTGCTAAGGAACGTGTCAACACACTTCATGCTTACAGCATCGTTGATCAAAAGTGGACTGAGCTTCCTAATCCAGGAGAGTCTTGCAAAGGGAGAGGTGGAGCGGGGCTTGCGGTTGTGCAAGGAAAGATTTGGGTTGTGTACGGGTTTATTGGGGATGAAGTGGAGGATGTTCATTGCTTTGATCCAGTTGAAAGTAAGTGGACCAAAGTGGAAACAAGGGGTGAAAAGCCGTGGGCGAGAAGTGTGTTTGCTCTAGCGGTCGTGGGGAAATACATAATTATATCTGGAGGTGAGATTGAGATGGACCCAGAGGCTCATTTGGGTCCCGGGGCATTGACCGGTGGGGCTTTTGTTTTGGACACTGAGAGTTTGTTGTGGGAGAAACTTGAGGAAGGTCATAGCCCTCGTGGATGGATCGCATCCACCACTGCCTCCATTGATGGGAAAAAGGGGCTGTTGATGTATGGAGGGAAGGCTCCGACCAACGGTCGTTATGAGGACATCTTTTTCTATGGCGTCGACTCTGCTTAATACCTCTCGGTGTTGGTGAGTTTGTGAGTTGTAACGTTGCATCATGGGAGGGATCTGGTTTGTGACTTGTGAGAGTGTGTGATTTGTGAGTTGTAAGAGCTAGTACTCTTGCTTGTGTGTTTTAATAAATGCCATCTATGTGTGTTTGGTTTGTACGAATATAAGCACACTTGTAATCAAATAATATGTGTGTAACTAAATAAAAAAGATGTTTACAATCAATCATAATATTTTTTATTGGATAACAGTAACTGTAAGTTAATGTAAACACATACTTAACCACTAGGTGATTTTCCCGTGCTCATGCACGGGTATAAATATTTTTAAAATAAATATATGGTAATAATTGATTACTATTTAATTTTAATTTTCAATTAATTTTTAATTTGTATGTATCATTTATATTAATAATATTATATTACTTTAATTATACTTTAATTTATATAGGTTATATCTAGTCGATTTTGTTGTTTTTACGATTGATTTAGTTATCATTTGGATAAATTAGATTGCATCTCTGAATTCAACTCTAATATTTTAAAATATATTATTTTTTTTACTAATTATATATTTGCATATAGTGGATGTTGTCTTAGATATGTAAATAATTTTAGTAAAATTATGTATAACTTAAGATATATTGTGCTTAGAATGAATTAAAAATTAACTAAAGTGTCTGATTCCAAAATACGTAAATTAATATAACGATAATATTCCAAAGTCTCATGCATATATATATAAATTTTACAAAAGGACTAAAATTGTAAGAGTTGGTTAATATTTATTTTCATTTGTTAATATGTTTTGTGTTGTCCTATGATCAATAAAGGGCTACATGCATAAGTTGTTGATACATTTTTGGAACCTCATGAACACATATCAATATTTACAATAACTAAAATATTTGTAAATTCTAAATAACTTTATGCTTTAGATTTATTGAATGTAAACTGAAATTTATTTTAAATAATCTTAAAATTGGAAATTCATATTTGCTTTGGTATTTTGATTATGTTTATATTTAGTTTCACAAACATAAAAAATTTAAAATTTAAAATTTAAAAGAAATTTAATATTAAGAAAAAATAATTTTAATAATGATAAAATTATTTGATCAAGAGATGTTTATTGTTAAATTTATTCTTTTGTGTTTAATATCTCTTAAAAATAAGCACTACATAAAATTGTGATTGTATATGAAAATAATATTATATAATTAAGTAAAATATAATTTATAGATAGTTTTATGTAATTGAAAGATATTATAGTCAACTAAATATATGAAAATAAATAAAAAATTCAATAATACTAATTATAAGAAAAAATTATTACTCTAAAAGTATATTTTATGTTATTTAAAAATATTTTTAAATGTATTATTACTATTTTGTGAACTTTCTTCTTTTATGAAATCATATTATATATACATATATTTTTCGTTTTTAATTTTTTAATGACTTTATAAAAAAATTCCTTTTTGTTACATATATTTTTGGAAATTTTTGAAAAGGAAACTAAATAAAAGAATTAGTCATACTATTTTAACTATTTTTAATTCATTAAGGGTATCAATGTAATCAACCATCATGAGAGTGAACGTGAGAGCGACACATAGGAAACTGACTTCTCAAATAATATTATAGAGATATAATACTAGAGAGAAACGGGTGATTAACAAAAATCTGCATTATTCTTCACCATTCATACTAAAAATTACTAGAGTTAATACTAAAAATTACTAGACTAACTCATATTAAATTGCGATTTCTAGAATGACATAAGGAACAAAAAAAATTACTAAAAACCCATCATTCACTTTATTACAAATCTAATCTATTAAAATAGAAGTACAAAATTGAATTGACCCTAATTTTTCCTCAATATTTACATTCTCTTGCTACTGAAGTATTAAATAGCCTTAATTTTAAGGATCATTGTCTTTCCTTATTTTATTAAATTATTTCGTAAATCAGGTTTAGCTAAAATTTAGAAATTAAAATATTTCCTAAAATGATTTAGCTACATTTTAGAAAACTTCAAATTTAAATTTTTTTTAATAATATTATGTAATATTTTACAGCATGTAAACTATTTAATTATTATGTGTATAAAATTTTTAAATAAGACAAATGTTTAAAATACTCACTAATAAAAATTTAAATAATATTCGTATATATAAAAGTGAAAATGCGTATCCGCACGGACATGCGGGTCAAGCTCTAGTTTTCATTAAAAATAATAAAAATTTAAGTTAATATCATAAAATCCCTAGAAGGTCAGAATCTCCTCTTATTCTCGACCGAAGCATACCACTCGCTAACTTTAACTCGCCTTCATCGCCGTCACCTTTGTCTACACCTTTTCCGTCACCTCTACTGGAGACTATGTTTTTCACTTTTTCCTTCAACTTCTATGGTAATTCTCAAATCGCGCAATCATCATCGGAGATCTCTAAATCCCTTTATTTTCTTCAGGATTAGCCACTGTCCACCCTTCTTCTCATGTAAGCATTGTGTATACTTAATTGAATTTAACACCAAACTAAGTGAACTCTAATTTAATTGAAAGGCACATTTGCAATTTCAAACAAGCAAAATTGAATCTACTCTATTAAAATAGAAGAACAAAAAACTTCTTGCATTTTCTTAACTCATTACTTACATTTTTTTTTTCCTTTTAAACTAATTCTAACCAGTTCATTTATTGTATTTTCCAAATAGTTATAACTAATTCATTTATTGTATTTTCCAAATAATCTGATATCATTTATTGCAAAAATATAAAGCTATAATTCCTATTTTTAAGTGTTTTATCTTTTACATTTATTTTTTTCATTTTCCTAACTATTTTATTAATTTTCATTAACATAATAATTCAAACGAATTTATTTTATATTAAACATAACAATTCGATAGGTTTGAATGTAATTGCTCGATTCAGAACATGAATTTGAAACGATCAACAATAAGTTTTTTTAATCTATTTACAGAATCAATTAGAAATGGGTATTAAGGTACCTGTTCGGATATGAATCGTTTATTTCAGATATCAGATTTTGAATTTTAAATTAGACTTCGTTTAGATATTAAGAAGAACCAAAAAATATTCAATAACTAATATACAATTAGTTATATGGTGACAATCTAAATATATAACTCTAATCACTAAAAATAAAATATTAATTTATAAAAAACCTAATATCCGTACGGACGTGCGGGTCAAACTCTAGTTTAACATTAAACTAGAGTCTCAATCAAGTATTCATCCCTAATATTTGTCTTAGTTACACTAGAAATAAACTGGATTTAAACTAAACTAAACCAAGTTTAAATTTACCTTCAAATTAATTTTGGTTTATTTAAACTCATTTTTATCTAAAAGTCTGTCACTACGTAAATAAAAAGATATGTTACAAAAGTAACTCCGATATGTAAATCTGCCATTTAAAATTAAGTCTATGTACCAGAAAAATCTAAAATTTATAATAAAGCTGCTACTTCACTCGTTCGACATATCCTAAAAATATATTTGTAGTTAAAATTGGAGAGTCAATAAATATGTTGTTATTAAGAAAGCTTGACAACGCACTTTTGATAAATTTTATTAATGTAATAGATTTATCAAACAGACCTAACATCCGATAAATTTATTTTTATCAAATCTAATCTACCACCTATTATGTGGTAATGACACTTTTGTAATTCAGTTTATTTTTTAAAACTATAGATAAGGCCAATTTAGACCATATAAATATTTTACTATTTTTAAAAAAATATGAGTTATTTTAATAATTTCACAAAAAAAAATTGTGTCATTCTAGTAAACTTCCCTAAATAAAGTAACAAAATTATATGACACAGTTTGTATAAATAGTCTCGCACGAATATGTATACGCAGTATATACTAGCTTGTCTACTTAAAAAAATGAAAAAAAATGTGTATTTATAAATTACAAATAAATAGCACTTCGCTTTAATTAGAATAGAGTTATAATGAATAGATCATAAACACAATTCTTTAACATGATAATTTATTCTTTTGGAAATCTGAAACTTTTTTTTTTCAAAGAGAAAAATTGAAATTTGCTGAATGATTAAGAATTGTATTGTTCACACAAAGAAACTAAAAAGAGAGAAAAAAACAAAACTGACTGTTAATTAGACAACCACCCAAATAACTACAGAGCACAATATGTAAAAAAAGCAGAGGCAACAAGCTTAATATGTCCCATGAAGGCATGGACCATCTATACAACAATTTTTAAACAGTTTATCTAAAAGAATACAATGTTTTAAAAAGATTTTTTAGATATCCATTGAGAACCAAAAACTAAGGTAGACATCACTGCCACCTCGGGACTACTCCGCCTTCTTGTGACTTTGTCTTGAGACAATCGCTTTCCCCCATAGAGAAGAAACCTCTCCATTTTCCTCGACAGATCTCGTGGATCCACCTGGATTTAATGATTCTTTTACCATAGCGGCGACTATTTTCAAGATGTTTCTGATGGGGCTAGTAATGCTTTAAAAGAAAACAGCGTCTGACAAAACGGTTGTATTTTTTTGTTGAGAAAACCGGTTGTTGCTACTATTTCTGATTGTTGTTAGGAAATACAGATCAAATTTTACTGAGAAAAACAAAATTAAAACACAAAAAAAATTGTTAACAGAATTCAGTCAATCGTGTCTACGTCTCCGGACCTCCTATACAGATTTTCTATTATCAGTTCGGGAAATTTTACAATACTCTCAGCTCACAACATATCCAAAATACACTCAAAAAATTACATTTATTATAAACAAAGATTTTCTCATAAGGAATATTTTCTTAATTTTCTCTATTGCATACTCTCTTCTTCTGTTGTTCTTTTCTTTTGTTTTTTGGAATGGTTTTTGGCTCTCACCTCACGAAGGTATTTGTAGAAGCTTATGGTTTGGTAGATGCCAACAAACATTGACAATGAAGACTCTTTTATTGATAATATGGAACCAACAATTCTTGACTTTGTGAACTCACGTCACCGTTTATTACCGTCCATCATTTTTAATGTGTGATAATAACAATCTTCCATTTGAAACTGATTTCAATCTGTCTTCACACCTTGATCATGTAGAAAGGCTTCCCAGCTTGTTACTCCAACAAACCAACTGAGGTTGCACATAACTTTAGTTTTTCACATGGCACGACTTTCGTCAGCATGTCTGCTGGATTCTTATTTACAGGTGAACCATGACCACCAACATTTCATCTTCTAACATTGATCTAATGAAATGATATCGACGATTTATGTGCTTCGTTTGAGCATGGTAAACTAGATTCTTTGCAAAATCTATGGCACTCTTACTATCACAATACAACACATTTTTTCCTTGGTCATGGTCTAGCTCTTGTAGAAAAGACTGTAACCACATCATCTGTTTTGTTACCTCCGTCATCGCAACATACTCAGCTTCATAACTTGATAAAGATACAATCTTCTGCAACTTTGAAACCCAACAAATTTCAGTACCACCAAAATGTTAGACATATCCAGGTGTGCTCTTCGTGCTGCCCTGCAATCAAGTCTCAGACATGAAACATAACGACAAACTTGGATTTCCTTTCAGATCTTTGAAAATTTATTTGACGGCTTCCCAATGTTCATTTTTCCTGGATTGCTCATAAACATGCTAACGAATCCCACTGCATGTGCAATGTCTGGCCTTGTAAATATCATCGCCTACATCAGGATACCTATAGCAGAAGCATATGGAACTTAATCTATATATGCCATCTCGTCTTCAGTCTATCCTTCAGACTTCTTCAGAAAGGATACGATCTCTCACATCATTGAACATAATCTTCTGAGTACCCACAAAATAACTAACTGATGCCTTCATTGGCTCCCAACTATTTGCGGAGATGCCAACAAAATCAATGCTCGCACCTCATCATCAAACTCGGTTTCAACCGATGACAGTTGATTGACAATCGTGTTGAACTCGTTAACATGTGCGGCAACCACTCCACCTTCTTCCATCTTCAAATGAAAGAGTTTCTTCATGAGAAACACCTTGTTATCTGCCGAAGGCTCTCATACATATCCGAGAGAACTTTCATGATCCATTATGTGGTCTTCTCCTTCGAAACGTTGTGAGCAATATTTTTGAAAGTGTTAACCTTATAACACCCATAACTTATCTATCAAGGAGTTTTCACTCATACTGATCCATCTTCTCAGGCTTCTTGCTCAGCGGTTGATGAAGCTTCATTCCATACAGATAATCCTCAATTATCATTCTCCAAAGTGCATAATCTATACTTTCAAATTTCCCGATAATGTGCGCCGAACCGTCTTTGCCTCCCATCATTCTGAAACTAGCATGTATTATAACACCTCCGTCGACAAACCGATGTTTTCGACAAAATTTACTATTCATGAATTCACTATTCATATGAACAGTACTCTCGAAAAAAATCTGACTATCACCGTAACTCAAGTTCTAATACCAGTTGATAGGAAATATGAATCAAGTTTTATGGGAAAACAGAATTTATAGGAGTGGAAAAACACACACAAAATTGTTAACAGAGTTCGGCCAATCGTGTCTACATCTCCGGATCTGCTACATATCTTTATTTATCAACCCAGGAAATTTTACAATGCTCTCAATTCACAACCAATCCCAAATACACTCAAGAAATTACACTTAATTTCTTACGAAGAAAGATTTCTCACAAGCAATTTTTTCTTAATTATTTTTTTCTTTCACACTCTCTTCTTCTCTTATTCTCTCTCATTTTGAGATCTGTTCTTTTGTTTTTTGGGATGGTTCTTGCCTCTCACCTCATAAAGGTGTTTATAGAAGTTTATGGCTTGGTAGGTGCCAACAAACGTTGACAATGAAGTCTCTTGTGTTGACAATATGGAACTAAAAATTCTTGACTTTGTTAACTCACGTCACATTTATTATCGTTCATCATTTTTAAAGTGTGATAATAACTTTGCCACTATCTTTAAAGTGTTTTAGGTGTATTCTTAGTTTCTTACAAACATGAGGAAAAATAACTCATAGTCATTCATAATTGATCGCTGATCGCTAACACTGTGATTTAAAAAAGAGCATGGTGATAATATATAAAGCTTTTTGTCAATAAAAAAAAGAAATATATAAATTCATATTCCTTAACAAGTATCTGAATCAAAGCAGTGAAATGATCTTAACCCGCACATACGAATCACTCATCTCCAGTGAATAATCTCCTCTCAAAGTTCATCAAGACCATGATTCTCTAACAAGACAATGATCTCGGGTTTGTCTGCATTGGTACCAAATCAAAACTACATAATCAGATATGTAAATAAACATTTAAGTGGAGCTTCGGTCAAACAAACTTGACATAAAATACAAACTCAACATTAGAGAATCCTGATCTCAACCCGCACATACGAATCACTCATCTCCAGTCAATAATCTCATGTCATAGTTCATCAAGCCTAGGATTCTCTAACAAGACAATGATCTCGGGTTTGTCTGCATTGGTACCAAATCAAAATAACACAATCAGACATGTAAATAAACATTTACGTGGAGCTTCGGTCAAAAAAATTTGACATAAAATAAAAACTCAACATTAAAGATCCATATTATACAGACTCGTTATAAAGATCCATAACATATAAACTCGACATAAGCAGAAGCATTAACTTCATCTCAGACACAAAACATGACAAACTTAACATCCATAACATACAAATTCGACATAAGCATAAGCATAGCTCAAACTCAGACACATACGACAAACTTAAGATCCATAAACTCAAACTAACTTACCAACATGTCATTAATTAGCTTATTTTTCAAAGAAATCTCTAGTTCACTAAGTGTCTCTTCCTTGGCAATTAGGCTGTCAAGAAAGTTTTGCTTGTTAAGCTTCTTCTTCAAAGCAAAGTCTTTTCGCCTTATCTCCCACATGCTCTGAAACTCCATATGTGGCTTCAAACGATAAGTCGGATCAAGACGAAAGAAGAGACATTTCGGCCGTGGTTCAGAATGTGACTGTGTCGAAGGACGTAAGGTTCGAATCGGGGCCGCGGGAGATCCGGGGGGTCTCTAGTTCGCCTGCTGGCGAACTAAACCAGGCGAACTAGCCGGGGAGTGCCTAGTTCGCCTGCTGGCGAACTAAGCCAGGGAGAACTAGTTGGAAGCTTCTAGTTCGCCAGCAGGCGAACTAGTCCGGGACTGTCTAGTTCGCCTGCTGGCGAACTAGTTGGTGAGCCTCTACTTCGCCTGCTGGCGAACTAAGCCAGCTTGGCTTAGTTTGCCAGCAGGCGAACTAGTTGCGACTAGTTCGCGCTTCGTGGCTGTTTTGGTCTTTCGCGGTTTTGTAAAACGATTTCTCGAGTTTTATAAAACGGCTTTTCAAGTTTCATAAAACGATCTTCAAGTTTTATAAAACGATCTTTGAGTTTTATAAAACGGCTTCTTGAGTTTTATAAAACGATCTTCGAGTTTTATAAAACGACCTTCGAGTTTTATAAAACGGCTTCTCGAGTTTTATAAAACGGCTTCTTGAATTTTATAATACGATCTTCGAGTTATATAAAACGGCGTCTCGAGTTTTATAAAACGATCTTCGAGTTTTGTAAAACGATCTTCGAGTTTTATAAAACGGCTTCTCGAGTTTTATAAAACGATCTTCGAGTTTTATAAAACGATCTTCGAGTTTTATAAAACGGCTTCTCGAGTTTTATAAAACGGCTTCTCGAGTTTTATAAAACGACTTCGAGTTTTATAAAACTATTCCTTTTGTATTTTTGCGGGGAATTTTGGCTAATGATTCCGTCGTACCGATTTTGACCCCAACAATGCCGGAACCATTTTCATGAATGGCCTGCACTCCTCACGCATCTGCGCTTTCATGGAATTTATCCAAGACGTCTCGCCGGAGAAACTAGTCAACGGTTTTGGAATCGGCTCGACTTCCGAGAGGTCGATTCCCATGCGTGCTAGCGTGTTGCGGAAGATCACATTGACAGTACTTCCGGTATCGACCAAGATCCGAGTGACTTCTAAATCGCTTATCACTAAGTCGATGACAAGAGGATCGGCGTGAGGTTGGTCGATTCCGCCGGTTTCAGCGTCGTCGAATGAGATCACTCCTTTCGGAGAATCATCCGTCGGCACCTTCCAACTCGAGCCGGTTTCGGCTTTGCGTTGGTGGGATTTGAAAGACGAGACGGTGTCGTTGTAGTATTGCGATTCATCGATAATCATGTTGATTTTTTGGCGGTTAGCGTCGTTACCCTTCTCGTCTTGTCTTTGTTCGCGTTTTTCACCTGATTGGTTTCCCTGAGGCGGAGTTTCTGCTCGCGCGTTCCTGTCGTTCTTCGGAAGGCGATCCGAATCGCGGATGAGATCCTTGACACTTGATATCTCTAAAAGTTCGCCCGCGACCAATTTTGCGGAAAGTCTGGCGCCGAGAACTTTGCAGTTCACGGTGGAATACCCACGGGTTTGGTGGAGGTCGCAGAAAGAATTCTCATCGTAATTCGAATTTCTCGTCCATGTGTTACCCGTGGTTCGTCCTTGCTCCGATCCGGAGTTTATGGCGTAATTATGTGTCCCTTGGAGATCCTGTCCCTCGTGATGGACAAATTTGTCGTTACGAGAGTTCCTCTTTTTCTGCTTCTGCTCGGACGCGTTATCCTTCGGGGATGTTTTCGTCGGCTTATGCTTCTCGGACAGGATTTTAGTCTCCTCTTCGATGGTTATGAAGTCAGTGGCCTTATGGAGCGCATCCTGGATCGTCCGCGGTTTCTCGAGAGTTATCCACTTGCGGAATTTTGATTTATACCAGAGCGATTTCCTTAACGCGTCAATGGCGGCTTTGTCGCTAATCCTGCTAACCCTAGCCATGACGAGTTTGAACCAACTCATGAAATCGCGGAGAGATTCGTCCTCCTTCTGCACCAAGCTCCAGAGGTCGGCGTCGGAGGTTTCCGGGTTAATGAACATCGAGTATTGCTTCAGGAACTCCGAAGCCAGTCGACGGAAACTTCTGATCGAATTTCGCCTAAGTTTGGCGAACCATTCGAGCGCTGCTCTTTCTAGGTTTTCGACGAAGAGGCTGCAGTAGCCTGCGCCCTTTTCATGGTCCTTGAGCTTGGCTCGTCCCATAGTGATCTGGAATGCTTGTAGGTGTGCTTTGGGATCGGACGTCCTGTCGTAAGTCGACACCTTAAGTTTTCCGGGATCGGGCAGTTTGATCTCGGTGATTCGAGCCGTGAAGGGCGTTTTCCGAGACTCGTACAGTAGTCGGTCAATTTCAGGTGCAGCGCTGGTAGCGTGGTGAATCTGAAATTTCACCGCTTTTACCGCTGCGGCCGTTTTGGTGATGTATTCGTGGAGATCGTGAATCTCGGTCGGATCGCCAGCAGTTTTCCGAACTTGTCGGCGTTTGCTGAGAGTAACCGGAGATCGCTCCTCGGCGGTTTTTGCGTATCGCGCAAAGTCGAGTTCCCTCGTCTCCAGTAAAAGAACGTTCGGGAGAAGACTCCGGCAGAGGACTTCGAGTTTTTCTTCTCCTAGGATGGACGTCAGCGTCTACGTCCGACGAATCGGCCTGGTCACTTGTCTCCAGGTTAACCCTTTCGATGCCGTCACCCTCAGTCTCCTGTTCGCGAGTAGGAGGTTTCTCCGATTCGTTTGGTGTCACGTCGGGGTTATCTTTTCCGGAATCTTTTTCTGGTAAGTTAACCTGCTCGGTTCTGGGACGATCCGTAGGGGGGCCGAAATCGAGCCTCTTTCTGCGGATCTTAATAGTTCCGCGAGGGCGAATTGCTCGGGTTTTCGCGGTTAAGGTTTCAACCCGTTTCGCGAGCGAGCAAATGAGCTTTTCCTGCTCTTCCGATTTTTTGTTAAACTCGGAGAGCATCTTTTCGATGGTCTCGGCGTTAGCGTTTGTACCGTTGGCCGCGGACGCATCTTGTGGTGGTAGTGTTTCAACGTTGTCGCGTTCGTTGCGAGTTTGGTTGTCACCAGTCATCGTTTCTTCGTTGGACATGTTGCGGCTTCGGTGTAAGATAGATCCGACCCCCCCCCCCTCCTTCTAGCGGCAAACTGTGGGAACCAAAATCCACCTACTGTCAATAAATCGTAAAAAAGGAAACTTCGGGAAAACCCTAAGTTTCCAGAGGAACCGGCTATCTGCAGAACCGCACAACGAAGATTAAGATAACGATAAACTTAGACCTTTTAAAAGAATAAACGAAAATCAAGAGCAAAGAGGTTCTTATTCTGAATCTGCGTAAGAACTGGTACAAAACGAGTAGCCGACAAGTTTAAGAACGAAAAACCCTAATTGAGACGCAGCTCGCTAACAGAAAACGGAAATATTCCTAAATGCTAATTTCTGGTGGTGAGAGCTCTGAAAATCGTGTCCCAGCTTCTGCCCTATGCCCCCTCCTTATATACTCCTCCTTAGGCGGTTTTAGTCTTTCCATTTCGCTCGAAACCGAATATATCGGGAACTTTCCATTTCTGTCGATCCTTCCTTTTCTTCCGCGGAAATCTTCTATTTATCTTCGAACTTGCCTTTTATCTTCTGTCTGCGAATAAACCGTCAAAACGTTTATCGTATCTTTGGCTTTGATTTCGTTAATGTCGCGAGATGGGTTTTTATCGTGTTTTAGGACCGTTCGGGCCGTTTTACGATAAAAACCGTTTTACGACTTTAACGAAACCGTTTTCTGATCCGATGCCGTTTTTTACGATTTTCTCGACGTTTTTATTAAAAACACGTTTTTTATGATCTTAACGAAAAATCTCGGATAAATCGTGTAGTTTAGGCGATGTTTGGTGTCTTGCTTAACCGTTACCGTTTTATACGATTTCTTCGAGTTCTTTTCGGGAAAGCGGAGTTTTACGGTTTTTATCGTAGAATTCAAACGATAAGTCGGATCGAGACGAAACGAGAGACATTTCGGCCGTGGTTCAGAATGTGACCGTGTCGAAGGACGTAAGGTTCGAATCGGGGCCGCGGGAAATCCAAGAGGTCTCTATTTTGCCTGCTGGCGAACTAAGCCGGGCTGGCTTTGTTCGCCAGCAGGCGAACTAGCCGGGGAGTGCCTAGTTCGCCAGCAGGCGAACTAGTTGGAAGCTTCTAGTTCGCCTGCTGGCTTAGTTCGCCAGCAAGCGAACTAGTCCGGGTTCGTCTAGTTCGCCTGCTGGCGAACTAGTTGGTGAGCCTCTAGTTCGCCAGAAGGCGAACTAGTTGCGACTAGTTCGCGCTTTGTGGCTGTTTTGGTCTTTCGCGGTTTTGTAAAACGATTTCTCGAGTTTTATAAAACGGCTTTTCGAGTTTCATAAAACGATCTTCGAGTTTTATAAAACGGCTTCTCGGGTTTTATAAAACGATCTTCGAGTTTTATAAAACGATCTTCGAGTTTTATAAAACGGCTTCTCGAGTTTTATAAAACGATCTTCGAGTTTTATAAAACGATCTTTGAGTTTTATAAAACGGCTTCTTGAACGACCTTCGAGTTTTATAAAACGGCTTCTTGAGTTTTATAAAACGATCTTTGATTTTTATAAAACGATCTTCGAGTTTTATAAAACGATCTTCGAGTTTTATAAACGGCTTCTCGAGTTTTATAAAACGATCTTCGAGTTTTATAAAACGATCTTCGAGTTTTATAAAACGGCTTCTCGAGTTTTATAAAACGGCTTCTTGAGTTTTATAAAACGATCTTCGAGTTTTATAAAATGGCTCCTAGAGTTTTATAAGACGATCCTCGAGTTTTATAAATGATCTTCGAGTTTTATAAAACGGCTTCTCGAGTTTTATAAAACGGCTTCTCGAGTTTTATAAAACGACTTCGAGTTTTATAAACTATTCCTTTTGTATTTTTGCGGGGAATTTTGGCTAATGATTCCGTCGTACCGATTTTGACCCCAACAATGCCGGAACCATTTTCATGAATGGCCTGCACTCCTCACGCATCTGCGCTTCAGTCAAAATAGTTGGAATGCTATTATACACATTTATTACCTTTTTATGTAAATCAATGTGTTGAGAAATCCAGTGATTGTCGTTTACGTGGTGGCAGAGGAAGAGAGAGTCAACATCTACAAGCCACTTTTTATGAGCGATAAATTTTGCAGGATATTCTCCATTAAATACCTTAATATAAACTTCTGGGCACTTAAATGTCTTCTGATCATACTTTTTGTAGGTGTTGACCCATTTTTTCACAAACCAACGGTCCAAAAATGCAATTCGAGAAGAAGAATATGGAGATTGTGATTGCATTGAGCGTCTGTGAAACATAAGCATTATTGACGCCATGTGCTGTGACATAAAAATATAATAATCATTATCGAATTAAATACTTAGCTAAACAAATAACAAGCAAAAACTTACGGAGTCAAGCAGTCAGCCGTAACCATCTTTTGGCCAAGATTCTCTCGGTATCATTAGCTTCAAATAAAATTCTGCGTTCCTTCCTCCATAACTGTATTTATCTTCGTTCCTACAATGAAAAACAAAAGGATAAGATTGTAAAATTAACAAAATAGGTTTCTAGAGAGAGAACTTATAAATTAGACTTAACGAAGTCTAAAACTTTCTGTATTTTCTCTTGATCAATCTTTGATAGTGGTTCTTTGGAGACATATTCACCAGTTATGATCTTTTTCACTGTGTTCTCCAAACTTAAAGCATTTTCTTCCAAAGAATTACTATTATTTTGTTTCTTTGATCTTGAGGAGCTAGCATCATCTCTCTTCATAAGAATAACAATTTAAAAAAATAAGAAATGATATTTGAATGTGAAATGAACATTTTTATAAACCATTATAAACAGAGTTGCTTACCTTTTTTCCTCGTCCTTCTCTTGTCTCTATACATTGGTCGGGCTCTTTTGTTGCATTTTCATTTACCTCTTGCACTTCTTCTTCTTCTTCTTCTTCATGTGGACGTTTTTCACTTTTTCTCTTTTCCTAATATTTCAAGGCAAAAAATATCTTAGCAATTTAAAAATTAATAAAGGGAAAAGCCTTATAAAAATATCAAAACAAGAGAACCTGTCTAAGGGCATCCACAAAAGATTGTAAAACTTCTGCATCACCAAATTTGGGCTAATCATTCTGTCCATTTGCAGTTTCTTGACCAATCTTCAAAATAGTTTCAAGATGCTTCACTTTGTTTTGAAGAATCACTACCTCCTTAGCGAGGAATTCAATCTTTTCTTTATCACTAGCATCAATCCCAGATGCAGGGTTTTTTTGTTCCATTTCCGCCTCGGCAACATCAATGTTGACACTCCCATTAATCCAATCTTGTTTCTTCAAACGGTATCCTCTCTTCACAAGATCTAACACTCTTCCAAATTCATTGTCAACAACTTCTTCAACCAAATTGCCATGTAATTTTGGATCTCCAATGATACATTTGACATCAACCTGAAAATTTGTTTTTGCATGATTAAACAATGGGTACAATCGATAGAAAAAAAATAATAATACTGCAAAAATCACATCAGTTTTATAATGCCTTATATATCGTTACCTTCTCATTAGTGTCAAATCTGATCACTTCTTCCATAGTAAGCGATTTGGTTTCTATCCAATGCAAACACAACGGATACTCTGTTTCCGGATCCTTAAGTCCAAAGTAGTGTTTCTCTAGCTCATCCACAGAAGACAGCGCCCATAGATGAACTGCATTTATGAATCCACAAATCCCAAATTGTTCCTTCTGCAACGTTTTAATGGTAAAAATCTTGATTTCCTTGCGTAAAAAATCATAAGTTATGTTCCCCCACGGATACTTGCAATACTCTTTGGAGTTTGAAGCTCTAACCAGATTCTCCTCGAGTATGCAAGTCACTGGATTGATTGCCATAAGTATCCCTTCCATTAAGTATTGTTGTCCCCAATCTCAATCTCTGATTCGCAGTGAAATCTGAATTGTTTTTCTCAAACAGTTTAATCAAGCTATTCAAAGTTTCATTTTTTGTCATCCATGGATCCTTCTTCTTCTTCTTGCTTCTTGGTGTCTCCACTTGACCTTCAACAACACAAGGAAGACTTGTTGCCAAGTGAAATTCCCTTAGAGAAAACCTCATTGGTTGTTTTCCAAAAGAAAACCACAAACTCTTATCACCAAGCTCAATTCTCCTTAAGAGCAAATGGTGAGTCAAATGCCTTGAAAACACCATTTTTTCCTGCCTCCTTGCCATCTTGATTATCGGACCCATGAACGAGTCTTCAATCTTGTTGAAATCATCATATCAACTGATTCATGAGGCAGTGGTAACTCTACTGTCTACACATCATTAGCATATTTTTCAATAATAAGTAAAAAATTAAAGTATAAAACACAAGGGCAGATAGTTTAAAACTTACAACTACGGTTTCATGGTTTTCTGTTTCATTCTCAGTAGCAGCATCATCCACCATATCATCTTCATTGGACTCCAAAACAACTGTGCTACTGTTTTTTTCTTGTGGGGATATGATTGGGGTTTCAGCATCATTCATCATACCCTCCTCATTGAACTCTAAAACAACCGTGCTACTGATGTTCTCTTGTTCTTTTTCAGATTCTTCCTGCAAAATGATGAAATAAGGTTTATCCATAATTTGTTAATAACAATAAACAAAAATGTAAACAACTTCTGGGAGATAAATATACCATTTGTGTATCAACCCAACAGTCATCTTGCAATCTCATTACCGGCCTGAGTTTAGAGTTTGGAAAAACTTCATCCTCTTTTGGGTTCAAGAACTGTACTTTGTACTGATCGTCAGTAAGAATAACATTCACCAAACCTCGACGCCAACCATAGTTAACAAATGCTTTAACAATGTCCTTCAAATTATAACTTTTCGATGAATACGGTGGACATGGTCTGAGTTTGCAGATATCAACTGTTTACAATGCTAGCTCGTCTTTATCATCACTTAAACGCAGCTAGTATGTAAGTTTTTTTATCATAACTTTTCATTTACCATCTACTTCAATAACTTTAATTACCAATACTGAGACCCAAATATCTTCTATTTCTTGTAGCTTACGAGTTATTTCCACCACCTTCCCTGTGCTAAAACTGTCTTCAACCAATTCCTTCATTTCCAAAGGCAAACATTTATAAGTTTAAGAGCTCAATAAACCAAAATTATAAAAAAAAACTTACAGACTAGCTTCAAACAATACCTGTTTTTGACTTTGACCCATTTAGAGCCAGTCCAATCAGCATGAGGTCTCACCTGCTTTTTTCTAATATTAATATATCCGGTAGAAAATCCAAGTACACCCAAAAGGTATCATGTCGTGTTACCTTCACAATCACACCCTTCCACCATCCATTATTATACAAAGCATCCACCACTGATCCTCTCTCAAATACGAAACCTTCATTAAGAAACTCTGGTTGGACCGGCCGGATAAAACATTGTTTAACAGCTTTTGTGCGAATTACAACATCTTGGTCTAGCACTTTTTTATAACAGACCCGAATTATTTTCCCTTTATTTTTTTGGAGAATAGCTGGATGCCAACAATCTTTGAACTTTTCTATTTCAGAAAGGACTTCTACTTCACAACCTTTGCTAATGGACAAATCTTTTGTCGATTTCTTCATTTTTTTCATCGTAAAACGTCAAAAGATAAGATTCAAATCATTCATTTTAACAATTTTCCACATATTTTATGAACCGATCATAATCTTATCAACAACCAATGAACAAGAATGTTTATCAATCAAGATAAATATACATTTTCAACTAATAGATCAAAGAAATAAAGTGAATTAAAATCAAATTAAAAGTTTGCTATTAAGAATCAAAGTAAGGAAGTGAATTCAGATCTAATTAAGCACATGCACCGATCTTCTTTGCCGAAAAAATAAAAATTTCAGCTGAATTGAACGGAAATTGAATATATAAAATAGAATTTATTTACCTTTCAACAATTTGAATAAGATTGTTACTTGATGATATTTGTTCTGCCGGTTTCAAAGAAAATTGCAGATGAACAAAGGGAGAGAAATTGATGAAGAAAAAAGCAGATGCCATTTGTTTAACGGAACATGACACTTGTTTATTGAAACATTCTTGTCAGACACGTGTTTTGTGTTAGGGGTGTTGGCAAAGTGGGCCTTAGCTAGGCTTTGATGTCAAACTAATATTTTATATAACCCGAAATTACAAATCAGTTGATTGAAATTCTTAGCCCAACAATTACCCAATTTTCAAATATGTTGATGCTTCATGGTCTATATTAATTTATAAGTCTTTATATATTTAGAATTTATAAGCCTTTATATATGTTTCATAGACTTTTTGTAAATTCTAAAAATCGATATGGATTTCATATGGGTTTATAAAGAAGTTTTTAATAAGGTGTTATAAAGGTACTGAAATACAAATCCAAATTCAAGCAAACAAACTCATATAATATTCAGAATCTTACAAACAAAGTTCACCAAATACGCGTAAAACAGATAGTTGTTCACACATAACCATAAGAAAGTGACAAAGTTTTGCTTTTATTCTCACATTGGTACTCATTGTAATTCCGAGAAAATATCAACGGCCAACTTTTCTCTAATGAGTGCAATTTTTTCTTCACTCAGCTTGGTCAAGTCAATTATACGCATTGCATGGCACTCTATCAGCTTAAATGCATAAATTCCACTTTCTTCTATTTTAAGAACCTGAAAAATAGGAGATAACTTGTAAGCACAACTTTTTATGATCAATAAGTCAAATCTAACATTTAAAATTGTAGAGATATATAAGCAGTTATAATCATATTACCTGTAGCAAACCTTCAGATTCAACATTTATTACGAGCTTTCTTGTACTCATGTTGACATCTTTGAAGATGTTGCGAATCATGAAAGGTAGAACCACCGCATATGCATTTACATAATCAACCAGGCTCGCATCTGTGTATTTCTGTGCTGCACAGTTAAATGCAGTGATACTTCTCTTCTCCAGGTTGATTACAATCCCAAGCTAGTAAGTTTCTTCAACCTCAATTGCCGAATAGAGGAAACTGATATTCTTCTCTATTTTGTACTTGTCAAAGACTCTTGAGAACTTGAAGCCTTTCTTGTCATCTAAAAACTCATCATACAGTTCATCAATTTCATCAAGAAATTTTACTCCAACAACTAAGACAGTTTTGTTAAGAAACAAATCTGGATTGTTTTTCTTTCTCAGTTTCAGCAACTCCAAACCTGTTTCAATTTGCTGCCAAAAAAATAACAAATACTCATAAAATCTATAAGAGATTTTTATAAAGAAAAATAAGATATATTTATAAGTTATTATAAATAATATATAAATAAGTTTATCTATTCTAACCGTTTTTAAAAGCTTTCTTCTTGGAGTTTGAAGATCTGAAAACCACTTTTCGATTACTAACGCTTGATTGACTTTTATTTTCCTACATCAAAACACACATACTAAGTAGGAAACTATTTTTCACCATCATGAAATTTATAATACCTTATATAATAAATCTTACCTGTTTCTCTTTGACATTTTCCAGTCTCTCATCTTTTCCTTTCTTGTTTTATCAACTGGCTCAAAAGGATGAATTATTGGATGCTTCTTCCGTGCTCCTGTAAATGGCGGTTGCGTATGAATTGATGGTATTTGACCTCTTTCACTTCTTCTTATCTCAACATTATCTGGATGAGCTTTATTCTTCTTTTTAAGTGGAGGCTCAACATCATCATTTGCCTACACACCAAATAAAATAGTTTTTTTTACAAAGAGTTACAAATAAAACAAAACTCATAAAGTTTAAAAAAAAAAACCCGGGTGTCTTGTTGTACCAATCTCTTTTTAACTTTCTTTAGAGGTTGGAAAACAAGAATCTCACAGACATCTCTCATAAGAACCTTATTCATGCAAATCGTTTTTATGAATATCTACATGTGGACCTTTTTATCAATCATGAAATAGTGTATAAAATACCTCATTTGCACCCTTAACACTATGACATTTTTCTTGGGAGAGAAGATCAAACTTAGGTGTTGTAAATGTTGGAGTAGGCGAAGAAACCTGCAGACACAGATCAATTTAAACTAGATAAATTAAATTTTTACAAGGTCGTATAAAATAATTTTTAATTTATACCCTTGTATCATAGTTTGGAGTATTGAATGTTTGAGTAGACAAAAGAAATGAAATTTGGCAAGCCTTAAATCCAAAAATTTATAAACATATATATATCATATGTTTAGATTTTATACCTGCGACTTTTGTTTCATGCAACTTCCTTCTTCAACTTTTTCTGTGACTACGTCTTGAGTGATTTTCTGTGTATTCTCATTTTCTCCAAGAATACTCTCTTCTTCCGCTAAAACCTCTGTATCACATATCTCTTCTTCAACATCAGTTCCGCTACTTCTATCGCCAGGTTTTTCTTCTTCGTCAATCGGAGCTTCTACATTTTCATCGTGATCATCATCACCAGAAGTAGCTCCATTCTTGCAATCTTCTTTATCACCAAAATTTTCTTCTTTTTCAATTGAAGCTTCTTCATTTTCATCATCATCATCACCAAAAGTAGCTCAATTCTTGCACTCTTCTTTATCCGTTGAACCGCCAGGAAACTTCAAAAAAACATGTCAAATTGTTAGAGAAAAAAAACATATGATTTTTTTTGAAGTTCTTGGTAAAGTCAGTTGCTTACATTAATCCCTAAAAAATTATGTATTGTCTCTACTCGTTTACCCAAACCTTGAACCATTTGTATTAGCTCATCGAGTTTCTCACTGTCAGACTTGGAATGATCTTCATCTTTTTTTGTTCCTTATCTTTCTCATACTCTTCATCTTTATTATCTTCTTTATCGTTCTGCTTCTCTTCATCTCTCTGATTCTCTTCATCTTTCTGACTCTCTTTAGCTTCGTCATGGTCTAAATCTTCCTCATGCACTTCATCTTTTTCTTTTGTTCTCCTTTGCTCACCTATGGCTTCTGTTGCAACAAAAATATCAACAAAATCTTGTTCCCGGTCTCTTTTCGTCATTTTGTATCCTATGAGAACCATGTTTATAACGCTATCAAAGTCCGAATCATCCTCATGTGTTGCATTCACCAAAAGTTTGTATTCGTTAGGAGATCCAAAAATTGTATCAACCACAACATGTAACAAAAAAAATAAAACATGTGTTTTATAATCTCCTGTAAATCTCATATTTATAAAATTTTATAAGACCATGTAAAACAATATTTTCCAATCTTTTGTGAAAACTACAACTTTTTGCAGGCTTTTTTCAATGAAGCCATGAATATCTCTAGAAATCTACTTTCAAACCTTTTTCTAATATGATCATACGGAATAATTTATAAACGTTTATAAAAACTTACATTATCTATCTTCTCTAATGCTGACACTTCGGTTATGGTCTTACTCTTTGTTGACTCCCAATGTAGAATGAGCGGGCTGATGAAGAGGACGTCTGGCATGGTTTTCCCAATGATTGGCCAAGAACACTCACTGAGGACATTGCCCATAAGTTAATGGCGATGACAAAACCACTTACTGCATAACCATCTCCTAACCAGGAACCTGAATCCAAGATTTTAATACTCTTTGACAAGACATTATATGCAACTCTACCCCAAGCACCTTTGGAAATGCGAAAGTTCATGTAACTCATCAGCCTCTCTCTCGGGATTAGAGTTCCTGTCTTTTCTGCAATAATCACTCCTTCTGTAATTATTGCTACTCCAAGTGAGAACCTTTCCAGTGTTGGCATTCCTGCTGCTTTATTCTTAAACATTTCATACAATGTTTCCACTATGTATTTATCCTTCTTGCCTAACATCCACAGGTAAGGTTTTTTTACCACTCTGTCACTCATCTTCACTTCTGTTTTATCTTCTTCACATGCTAACCCTGTTGCCATTAGAATTCTCTAGTTGAAAATCTTAGAGGCTGTTCGGCGAAGGTAAACCAAAGTCCTTCTCCTTTTGTCAGTACTCTTCGCTGCATGAGGAAATGAAAAAGACTCTCTGAAAACTCAACACAGGTTCTTCTGACCAACTTCACTACACTTCCAATGTGGGAGTTTTCTATCTGAGCAAAACTCCTTCTTTCCTAAAACGGCAGCAACCTTTTCCACATACTCCATTCTTGAGTGTTGGATAATGGCCTTCAGATTATCTGGTGGTTCTATTCCAGCTTCATAAACTCTCTCAGGCAAACGCATGGGTGAGTAAAAGTCATTGCTATCTAACTGCAAAACAAAATTCAACATGAAGCTCGTATTTAGAAAGGGTTGTAAATTCAATAAAACGATGATGTGAGTTTTAATCATGGTCTACAGATACGTTATTCAACGATTATAGATTCAAACACTAATCGATTAGACAGATCTTAAAACCACATGAAGCTCGTATTTTAGAAAGGGTTAGAAATTTACAAAATCTCACCTCTTTCCCTTAGATCGAACAAACAGATACAAAAATTGAAACTTTTGAATTTGTATAATCTATCATCTTAAATCAAATAAAGAAAATACATATTCGGAGAAGATCTAATCTAGCAACTTACATATTGGGAATTGGATTGAGGAGCCGACATTATTCTCTGCCAAGATCTTTCAGAGAGGTGTCTTCTCGCCGTCGTGAAAGACAATACCTGAACTCGTCACCGGATTATCTTTCGAGAGAGGAGTCTCTCGTCACCGGAGTCTATTTCTAGAGAGGCGTCACCGGATCTTGTTTTCGCCGTCGAGAGAAACCTAATCTGGCCTTTAAATATAGGCAGGGTTATTTGAGTCATTTACCTATTAATCAGTTAGGTATTTATGAAAATGACCTTCAACCGAAGGTAATATTGAATAATGGTACTACTAAATGTGTATTTATGCAATTCACCCAAAATTAATTCATTATTCAGATTATAAAATATTTTATTATTTAATTCCTCCCACAAGCTGAAACATTTGTTTCTCGTTTATTCTTCATTGAACATATATTCACATACCTATCTTGAGTTTTGAGAAACTTGTAGCTCTACTGTCTATGTCATGATATCTGATAACTGTTTTTGTACAGAGCAATATTCAAGCTTTATTGTTGTCATACTTCCCTTAAGTTTTGGGAAACTTGAAGCTGCTCTCATTGTTATTGGTAACTGATTTTGTGTAGACAGTATTCAAAGTGTATTATTCTCATGTCTCCTTCAGTTTAGTGAAACTTCAATCTACTGTCTTTGTCATGATACTGATAATTGTTTTTGTGTGGGGCAACATTCAAGCTATATTATTCTTTCATTCACCAAATAGCGTAAAAAGTGACACCTTACCTGAATATGCTTACTTCTTTTTTTTCTTTTTAAAAATGTTATATTAAGTTAAATGAAATTTCTTTGCTATGATTGTAGGCCTGTAGCTATGGCTTGAAAGATATTCATCTTACTCTAACCGGTGACCATTAAAATAGGAATAGGAATGAGTAGGAAAGTAATAAGTAAAAATGAAAAGGGATATTTATTACTTTGGTTCCATATCAATTTTGATAAGGAATGTTTTTGTTCTATAATTCCTTAGAATTCAAGGAATGACAAGGAATCATACGCATGAAATATTCCTTATGAATGGTGTATTTTTTAAGGAATAAATAGGAATTGATTATTCCCCTTCGTTCCCTATGTTACCATTTAGATCCTGATGTAGAATTTTAAAATTTTTACTACCATCTTGATGCAAACGAAGCCTCATATCACATTCGTGTGAGTTTCATCCCACCCCTCAAAACTGATTGCTATGGAGTTATGCTTACTTGTTTCATGTAGCAAGATTCTAGGACAGTTGATTGTCACGGTAAATAATAGTATGTTCATCCTGGGCACTTTGAATACTTTCTTAGATATATATTCAAAAAAAATATATTATATTAGATAATTTTCAGCCAAACTGCTTGGTATTTCTAAAATATTTTTGTTTGTCTATGATCACGATTGTCAGAAATTTTTTTAAATATAAAATGCATAAAACCATATTCCCTATAGAGACTAGGTCTTGTTTCTTTTCAGTTTTGGGTGTCGGATTCATGTCTTTTAGATATCTTAACTACTTTCCATTTTGAGTCGTAGAGCATTTCTCTCACGTTTATATATCATTTGTAACCGCTTTACTTCATTTACTTTTCCCTATCGGTTAAATCATACTAGCTCATATGTGCCTAATCTGCAACCACGTCCGTATTTTATAGAAGAGATAATTGGCTAAAGTGCCCTATTTGGCACCTATAATTAGAGAATTGCCCATGATGTGACAATCACTTTTCTTTGGACCATTTTGCCCTTTTCTACACTCTCTCTCCTCCCTTTGACATCTCCCCTCTTTTTTTTTCTCTTCAATTCCTAATTATTTTATAAATCTCTATCATTCTATATACAATTAAATTTTAAATTTCATTATTTTTTTATAAGTGGCATTGAATCCTCAATTTTGACCTTTTTTTCTCTCCAATCCCTAATTATTTTACAAATCTCTATCATTCTATATACAATTAAATTTTAAATTTCATTATTTTTTTCATAAGTGGCTTTGAATCCTCAATTTTTTAATGATATCAATTTTCTGGGTTTTAGATTTGACGTCGTGTTAGCGGTTAACAAATATTGTAGACGTTAACAGAAGTGTTAGGTGTTAACAATTATTTTTACGCTTCGCGTTAATAAATATGTTCGCTGTTAACAAATATTGTAGACGTTAACAGAAGTGTTAACTGTTAACAATTATTTTTATGCTTTACGGTAATAAATGTGTTGGCTGTTAACAAATATTGTAGACGTTAACAGAAATGTTATATGTTAACAAATGTTTTTACGTTTCGTGTTAATGAGAGGAAAGAGAAAGGGCATTCTCGGCATTTCCTTGCCAAATGGTTGTGTTAGTGTCCTTCATGTCCAATCAATGGTATTTTGCTAATTTGAGTTTCAAATATGGGTAGTTCACTAAATCACTCTTTATAGAATCTGTTTACATCACAGGTTTTCAATTCATTCTTTCTTTTCCTTCTTTTAACTAACGGTTTTGATTTTAATAAATAAAAGGTATAATCTTTGTATTTTGACGTGATCTAAAAGAAAAAAAGCTGTTTAAATGACACAAAATTGACTGGTATTTGTTATAAACTACTCCCTCTGTTTCATTAAGATACAAGTTTTAGAAAAATAATATGTTTCAAAATATATATTTTTATATTTTTAATGTATTTTTTGTCAATTAATAATGAACTAGATCTTAATCCATACGATCACGTGGGTATGAATTTTCTGGTTTTAGGTTTTTATTTGTATTGAATGATGTCCGTAACATTTGGTGATATTACATTCGCCAAGTCATAATTTTTATGTGTTAAACCATCTATTGTATGAACAATATTTAATATCATATAAACAAATTCAACATATATAATATATTTAACTAAAGATTTCTATATGATCTAGAAAACAACGTCCAGGAACTTAAAATATGAAGAAATAAAAGACAATGACTTAGTATGCCTTATAAATGATAAATTAGTTATACATGTTCAAAGAAAATATAATGATTTTTAACGATCTATAAAAAATTAAAATATAAAAACAGCCTATCAATTTTTATTATAAAAAATGTAAATATGAGTATAATTTTAATAATAATAAATTATTTATGGACTTGGTTTTGTGTCAAGATAATTAGTAACTAACCATAACATTGATGTCAACATTGATTATAGAATTGGATATACTGATAAAAGATATTCTGATTCTAAATTAATTGATTTGGTTTGTTGAGAAAGCTTTGGAAAATTGATTTGATTAGTTTGTTTAGAAAACTAACATAGTCGATTTGCGTTGTTGATTTGAATTTTATGTATAAATATAAATATACATGTATTTATATTGATAATATTTTACTTGTACAAATGACCTCTACTTACATAGAAAGAAGTTATAGAATGCACATAGATATGTCATTAAGGAAAATGTATATACATACGATGTCATTGGATATATTGAGGCGCTCTATGTGAGGTGAATGATCGTTGGACTTTAGTAATATAGATGTCTAATATATGTGTCAACCGAAAGAAAGATGTGGTATGTACATAACATAACATAGAGATTTGGTCATAATATTTTCGACTTATCAAAAGAATTATATAATTTTGATTTGTTTATACTTCATACGATAACAATGAATTATAATCTTGATATTCATTTAATTGAGAAATGAATCAATGTGTTATAGTTAAAATTTATTTTAAGACAGCACATTAATTGAACTCGAGAAGAAAAACATTAAAATAGGTAGGTTCAATAATTACTTAATGGCATGGAAGTGTAAATAACTTGAAAATCTTAGGGTTATTTTTAAATGATATTTCTGTTTTAACAGTATAGATAATTGTTAATTTCAAAAATATTAATTATATTTACTGAATTCTTATTGGTTTAAAGTTGTGGAAAATAGATTATTACAAAATATGTATTTAATATTAAAGTTAATGTGTTTTAATAATATGTGTGAAAACCTAAAACATCTATTATTTTGAAACAAATGGAATAATATTTGATCCAATAAACAATCCTGTCTTGCATGATCTACTTGTATATACAAGCACACTATTATTCAGGTTAATCTAAAGTGAGTCAATAATTTACTTGTACGATTCTTTCCTCGATCTCCTCTCTGTTATACCTGCAATATAAACTCACACCACAAGCAACACAAAGATATATTCAAAGATAAAGAAGACAACACAGAGGATTTGTTGACCCGGTCTTCACCGCACTTCCCCGGAAAGAGAAGCCGCTATATCTGACCGGAGCTGGGATTGAACCAGCAAGTACACTAGAGCTTTGCTCGAATTGAGCTATGGAGATTACAACCTAGTCTCTTCTCTCTCAAACAACCTGTAACAACCTTCCCATACTAAACCTTATCTCCTTATCCTCTTTTACCCTTTAGTACTTATACTCTCAACACTAAAGAAGTTGTTATCAAAACGACATGCTAGCTACCCGTTTCATTTAACACCCGAGGACCTTTGGTTTAACTTAAAACCAAAACTCAATTGACTCCTAATTGAACCGAGAGAGAAGAGACTAAAACCAAACTTACAAATACTAAAGATACATTCTTCATTACTAATGCATAAAGTGATAACTAATTTCACTAAATTTTTAAAATCACTACAAACAATTAACAATCATTGTTAATAATTTTAAAATTTAATTAATCTGATTCAAAAATAATTAAATAGAACCAACAATATTTTTTTTTGATAAAGGGCTTTTAATAGAACCAACAGTTGTTATGATGTTTATTAAATGCAAATAATGATTTTATATTGGAAAACTTATGAATGCTAAGGAAACTAAAACATTTTTTCAATCTTAAATCAGAAATTTTTCATATGAACTAAAACAACCTTCAATGCTAATATCATTCAATCGAAGAAAAAGAAATATAAAAATCAAATCAGGATTGAACAAAAAAATAATTTGAGATGTATGATCGATGGTGTGAGATGTATGATCGATGGTGTGTGTGTGAATATAATATTTTTTTTTAGGTTCTCGTGAAATAATTAAAAGCAGAAAAAAATAAGTAAAATCGGACATGGAATGTCAATAAATAGGG
>CAKOAT010619598.1:173029-225175 GCA_932364175.1 Eruca vesicaria subsp. sativa
CCCCCCCCCCCCCCAAGAAAAAAAGTATGCAAGTATAACTATGTCAACAAGACTGAAACGAGACATCTATACATTTTCCTGTCAATTTATTCCCAATAACTGAGCCTGAGAAACAATACTGGAGACCTCAACTTCTTTCTTCGTTTGTGATAAGAAAAGAAAACAGAGTTTATGTTTCAGTTTTATGTTTTGTTAGTGTTTTGAAAGAAGAATCTCATATTTTTTTTCAGGTTTTTGAAGTTAGAAGATGAACTCACCGTCTGAAGAAGTGGAAGCGGAGGGTGGTATCAGGGGCGGACCATTTGACGATGGCGTTTTCGACGGTGTGAAGAAAATAACTGTCGGAAAAGACTTCAACTGTGTTACTTATATCAAGATTGAGTATGAAAAGGACGGAAAATTTGGAACCCGTGAACATGGAATGATCCGCAGAGACCTTCAAGAGGTAATAGATCCTGGCTTTGTTATACTTCAATATGTTACCTTTATTGGCTTTGTAGATTTGTTGTTTCTAATGGAAAATAAAATCCAGTTCACGGTGGACTATCCGAATGAATATATCACATCTGTTGGTGGAAGCTACGAACACGTTTTAAGCTATGGAACAGTGCTGATCAACTCTTTAATCTTCAAAACGTCATATGGAAGGACCTCTCCGATACTCGGTCCTACGACCTTTTTAGGAAATCCAGGTGGAAGAGAATTCATGCTTGAGGCTAAAAATGGTGGAAAGCTTCTTGGTTTCCATGGACGTTCTGGTCAAGCTCTTCATGCCATTGGAGCTCACTTTTTCGCTGTGAAGTCTCCTCTTAAGCACTTTAACCTTCAAGGTGGGAGTGGAGGGAGTGCTTGGGATGATGGCGCTTTCGAGGGTGTTAGAAAAATACTCGTTGGAGGATGGTAAATTTGTGAGTTATGTGAGGTTTGAGTATGCAAAAGGCCAAGGAATGGTGCCACATGCTCATGGGAAGAGACAAGAGCTTCCACAGGAGGTATTAATGTTTGATATAAAATTTGCTTAGTTTTGTGCTTATTGAGATTTTTATAATTATATATTTTTTTTGGTTGCAGTTTGTGGTGGATTATCCTAATGAGCATATTACGTCCATGGAGGGAACCATCGATGGCTACCTTACATCTCTTAGGTTTAAGACATCAAAAGGAAGAACCTCCCCTACTTTCGGCAATGTGGTTGGTAGGAAATTTGTGTTCGAGGAAAAAGATTTCAAGCTTGTTGGGTTTTGTGGTCGGTCTGGTGATGCTATTGGTGCACATTTTGGGCCTCTTCCACCCCCAGCTCCTACACCACCTCCCGCTCTAGATCCTACTCCAGCTCCAGCTCCATCTCCCGTTGCTCCCACTCCCACACCTGCTGCTCCAGCTAACAAAAAGGTGGGACCGCTTGGTGGTAACAAGGGAAACACATTCGACGATGGTATTTTGGAAGGAGTGAAGAAAATAACCATTGGAGCAGATGGATACAGTATAACTTATATCAAGATCGAATACCAAAAGGATGAAAGAGTTGTGATACGTGAACACGGGACGAATCGGGGGGAGCTAAAAGAGGTAATAGTATATAATCATTTTTTTTTTTTTAATTTGTTGATATTCAATTGGTTCACCATTAATTAGTGGTTTTCTAATTTCAAACGAAATACAGTTTTCGGTGGCTTATCCGAATGATTATAGCCGTTGGTGGAAGCTACAAGCATATTTTCAACTATGATACTACGCTTATAACATCGCTATACTTCACAACTTCCAAAAGATTTATTTCTTCATTGTTCGGTGAGATGAAGGGAACAGAATTCGAGTTCAAAGGTGAAAATGGAGGAAAGCTTGTTGGATTCCATGGACGTGGTGACTATGCTATTGATGCCATCGGTGCACATTTTGCTACGACCTCTTCTTCATCTTCACTCATCTGAGTTGTGGTTTGTTGCATCATCGATATGTGTGTTTAGATTTTTAAGAGTTAAGACTCTTTTTTTTTTTTTTTTTGGAACACTATAGTTAAGACTCTTGCTATTAAAAATGTCTACATTTTCCGTGTGTTTGGTTTGTATGAAATAAATCGAATCAGTAAGAGTATAACTGGGTTTTAAAATAATGTATGTGTGTGTAAATCCAGTATAATTGGGGTTTCAAATACTGTGTATGTGTGTAAACCAAGCGTTTGATTTCTCTGCTACAATTAAGCGTAAAGTTTGTTAGGGCATCTTTATCGCTGGGATGTTCACAAGTCCTTAGGCAAAAAAAATTTATTTTTTTATTTTTGTTTGTTCGAAAAACATTCACAATTGCTAAGGACTCTCCACACACGTTTGTTAATTAAGGACATTTGACCTCGGTTTTTACAAAAATATAGGACCCCAATACTTAAGGAATGCTCTAAGAGATGTCGATAATGTTGGTCTTACACCAAGGGTATATTCTGGGTTTATCTTACACTCAAAGGTACATTCAACATTTAGGATACTTTTTCTTGTCGTGTAGTATGTGGTTGGACAACAATGCCCCTATTGAAAGTTTCGACAACCAGTTTCGTTTAGTCCTTGTTTCCCATGATACATTAAAGCATGTTGAACCCCAAAAATTCAAAGGGTTCTTATTTTTATTTTTCTTTTTTGTCTGATTTTTTTTAAAAATATATTAAAACTAACCAATCATAGGTCATCACGTGTCAGTGGGATTCGTGAATAATACAAAAACTTCCTAAGAGTTGCCTCTTGCAAAATAGGTGTAAGAGATGGGTTTTAGTTTTTTGTAGGGTCCACACCAGTTAAGAACCCCATAAGAACCCAGATTGCAAGTGCCTTAGGTTTATTAATAGAAATGTTTTATTGTTTACCGTTGGATGGCACAAGGATGCTTACAATCCAAAGGCCAAAATTAAAAGTGGATGTGGGAGAGCCGAGCATACATCACTTGTGTCTTTATCAAAGGTTTTTGGTTTTACTCAATATATTTTATTTGTTATTATCTCATAATATTATAACTAAATTTGATATATAGTATATACAGTAAATTATAATTTTATTCTTCTATGTTTTGAGATTATTTTGATATTTTAATTTATATAAAATTTAAAATTGAATTATGTGGACAGAGTATTGTGGACAATATACACTACAAGAAAACTAAGAGTTTACTAGGAAATTTTACTAGGAAAAATATTCCTCGTAAATTTACTACGAGCTTACTTCAGTTTTACGAGAAAAACAAGAATCCTCGTAAAGTCCTCGTAAACGTACGAGAAAACTGTTTCCTCGTAAGGCTGTAGTAAAATTACGAGGCAACTACGTGGCAAAATAACATTTCCTTGTAATCTCGTAGTAAATTTTTTCCTCGTTAAGTCCTAGTAAAACAGTACTACAAAATTAGGAGGAAATGCTCTTTTACTTCAAATTAGCGAGTAACTGGCTACAAAATATCTATTTTAAATCAAAAACGTGTTTTGTACCTACCTTTCCTAGTAAATGCTCAGATTCAAAAATTTCTATAAGTACCACAATTCGTGATTCATTTCAAACACACAAAAAAAATCAGCTTTAAGCTTGATTAAAGAAAAAAAAATTGTCAGGTCTGGAAAATATTTTCGAGTTGCGGAAGTGGATGTATTCACACAGAGATAATAAAGGGAGGGTGACGAAATAATTTCTCGAAGGGTTAGAGACGTTTATGCATCACGCAGATTCTACACCACTCACGCAGGAAAGTGGTAAGATGTTATATCCTTGTCGGAAATGCTGCAATACAAAATTAGGCTCCCGTGAAAATGTTTGGAAGCATTAATAAATAGAGGTTTCATGCCATGTTATTATATTTGGTATCAACATGGAGAAAATGCTAGTTGTAGGAATAAAGGTAATAGTAGTCATAGCAATTTTCAGGTTGAACCGGTTGATCATTTGCGTAATGAAAATAGCTATCATCACCAGGAGGAACAAATGGTAGATTGTGATAGGGTTCATGATATGGTAGGTGATGCATTTGTAACTCATGATGATGATGAATTTGAAGAACCTAACTTAGATGCAAAATTTTTTTATGAAATGTTAGAAGCTGCGAATGAGCCAATTTACAGTGGTTGTAGAGAAGATCTGTCTAAATTGTCGTTGGTTGCTAGAATGATGAGTATTAAAACCGATCACAATCTACCTGAAAATTGTATGGATGCATGGGCAGACTTGTTTAAAGAGTATTTGCCAGAAGACAATGTGTCTGTTGAATCTTATTATGAGTTTTAGAAATTGGTATATAGTCTTGGGTTGCCCTCGGAGATGATAGACGTTTGCATCGACAACTGCATGATTTACTGGGGAGATGATGAGAAGTTAGAAGAATGTCGATTTTGTAACAAGCCACGATTCAAACCGCAAGGTCGAGGGCGTAATAGGGTACCATACCAAAGGATGTGGTACCTACCAATCACAGACAGATTGAAAAGTTGTATCAATCTGAGGAGACTTCTAGAGGGATGAGATGGCACGCTGAGCATACTCAGACGGATGGAGAGATGACTCATCCATCAGATGCAAGAGCCTGGAAACATTTTAACAATGTACATCCACATTTCGCTAGCAATAGCCGGAATGTGTATCTTGGATTATGCACTGATGGATTTAGTCCATTTGGAATGTTAGGAAGACAATATTCATTGTGGCCAGTCTTTCTTACACCGTACAACCTGCCACCGGAGATGTGCATGCGACGGGAGATTCTATTCTTGACCATATTAATACCTGATCCAAAGCATCCAAAAAGATCTCACGACGTTTTTCTACAACCACTGATAAAAGAGTTGAAAGATTTGTGGTCAACAAGGGTGAGGACATATGATTGTTCAACGAAAAAAAATTTTACGATGTGAGCGATGCTTTTGTATGGACTACACATGGGAGATTAGCTTGTCCATATTGTAATGGAATGACAGATGCGTTTCAGTTGAAGAATGCTAGGAAGACTACTTGGTTCGATTGTCACCATCGATTTCTTCCCGTTTACCACTTATACCGAAGAAACAAGACATTGTTCAGGCACAAAGGGTTGTCAAAGACACTCCTCCTCCATACTTAAATGGAGAACAAATCGAAGCGCAAATCGATTGCTACGGTGCTCTAGAAACAGGTCCTCGTGGTGAGATTGGCATGTTCCCAGTAATATGCATGATTCTTATGGTGTTCAGCACAATTGGCACAAAAAGAATATATTTTGAGAATTGCCTTATTGGAAAGATCTTCTTTTGCGCCACAACCTCGATGTGAGACATATAGAGAAGAACTTTTTTGAGAACATCGTGAACACTATATTGAATGTCCCAGGGAAGACAAAAGACAACGTAAAATCGAGGTTGGACTTACCCGATATCTGCTCGAGTGAGCTACATATAAAAGCAATGGGCACGTTCCAGTTTCGATATTCAGACTGTCATCAGAAAAAAAGTCTGCGTTGTTCAACAGGGTGGCTTCAGAAGTGAAGTTCCCTGATGGGTATGTTTCAAATCTCTCAAGATGTGTTGAGAAAGGGCAAAAGTTCTCCGGGATGAAGATCCATGATTGTCATGTCTTTATGCAGCGACTACTTCCCTTTGCATTTGCGGAGCTACTACCGGCAAGAGTACATGAAGCACTTTCAGGTAACTAATATAATACGACGCAAAGATTAATTTATTTCTTTATATATATATATATACTAATGTGTTTAACTTTTCTTTTTGTAATATATAAGGAATTAGAGCATTTTTTAGGGATCTGAGCACCCACACTCTTAAAGAGGAAGTTGTGCAACAACTTCATGAAAACATCCCCATCTTAATCTGCAACTTGGAGAAAATATTTCTGCCTACTTTTTTTGACGTCATGGAACACCTAGTGTTACACCTCCCGTATGAGGCATTACTTCGTGGACCTGTGCATTATGGATGAATGTATCAGTATGAAAGGGCCATGAAAACTTTAAAAGGAAAAGCCAAAAATCTAGAAAAGGTTGAAGGTTCTATTGTTGCGAGAAGTTTGACGAAAGAAACATCACATTTCACATCGTACTACTTTGCACCGAAAGTACGTACAAGGAAACGAGCTCCAAGAAGATATGATGGTGGTGTCGTGCCGACATATAAGGAAGACGATGTTCTAGACATCTTTTGTCAAATTGGGCGATTGGGTGGGAAATTGGAAGAGGTTTGGTGGTCTAGTGATGAAGACGTCCATAGTACACACCTTTATATTCTTCTCAATTGCGAGCGTCTATTGATTGGTTATTTTGAAAGGTAAATATATAAACATACACACTTATATATATATATATATATATATATATATTTTCAATTGATTAAATAACATAATATATATGATTTTACAGCAAATTTGTGACTCAAGTCGAAGAAGCAATACCTGGTATATCGACAACTGAGTTAGAAAAAAGAAAAAATCAACACTTTATCAAGTGGTTGAGGAACACATGTATTTATTATAACTTAAATTTTATGCATACATTACCTCAAAGTAAGTCTAATGTCTAGTTCTATTACTTTTTTGCAGGTTGATTATGACGATCTTGAGTATCCCGCATGGTTTCGTGAATTACTTCAAGGTCTAGTTGCAAAGGTCACTGCATCATCGATGTATTTCATCCAAGGCTATACTTTTCATACCTATGACTATGGTAAACACCGGCGACAAGTAATTATGGAATATTTGTGAAAGGCGAAACAGATTTCTACGGGATCTTGCAGAAGATTTATGAAGTTCAATTCCCAGGTATGAGTTTGAAATGTGTTATCTTCAAGGGTTAGTGGTACGACCCCATCGTCAACAGAGGTGTTCGGATTAACAAGAACAGTGTAGTTGATGTCAATGGTGGACGAAGGTACAACAAATTCTTTTTTTTTTTTGTCATCCTGGTTTCGAGTACTTATTTCTACGTTATTTTTATTTTTGCAGGTACAACAAATTCGAGCCTTTCATATTAGCTTCCCAAGCAGATCAAGTTTGCTTCATTCCATACCCTCAGATTGCTACCTCGGGAATAAATTGGTTAGCTGTTATCAAAGTTACACCTCGAGGAAGAATAATCGCTGGAGAAGAACCACCATTACAAGAAGAAAACACCAATGAAATCGAGGAACCTGAAGCAGAAATTGATGACATCCTACTCAATGATCCGCATAATCGTGAATACGAAGATGTTCCTGATCACTCGACGGACGAAGGTGTTGAGGACGAGTTTTACGAAAATGATGATTTTTCAACAGATTACGAGAATGTATCCGAATGAATTATGTATGTTTTATAAGTTTGTTTAATCACAAAAATGAATTTGAATTATGTATGTTTTAAGTTTGTTTAATCACAAAATTAATTTGAATTTGGGATTTATGTGTAGAAGAGGTTTGGAGTTTGGTTTTAGAAGAGGTTATAAGTTAAGGAAGTTGTGGTTTGGGGTTTGGGGTTTCGAGTTTAGGGATTTACAAACCCTTTCCTCATAAAACCCTAGTAACAGAAAATGTGGGCATAGCTGTTTCCTGGTAAAGTCCTAGTAATACGGTTACTAGGACTTTACGAGGAAACCTAAACGCGGGCTAAGCTGTTTCCTCGTAAAGTCCTCGTAACCCTAAATGCGGGCATAGCTATTTCCTCGTAAAATTACGAGGACCTTACGAGGAAACAAAATTCCCTATATAAACTCGAGCCATCTGATTTCTCTCATTTGTAGAAATCTTCTCTTAAAGTCCTCTTAAGGTTCTCTCTAATTCCTAGTTAGGTGATTAGATAAGGGAAGTTAGATTAGGTGGTTAGTTTAGGGAATTTAGATTAGGTGGTTAGTTTAGGGAATTTAAATTAGGTTAATTTAGGTTTTTAAACTATTTTTTTAAATGATACTAGTATATTAATATTTTAATTTTTTTTTTTGAAAATTAGATGACTAGAAAGAGCAAGCTTGATAGGGCTAAGAGGCCTCTTCAGGGGAGTCGTTACGGATATATTTTCGGTCGTCAGCCTGGTCTTCACATAGGCGCATCATCTTCTTCAGTTCCCGGTTCTTCGATTCCGTATGACGTTGTTCCCGAGACTCAGAGATCACTACCTCCTCCTCCTCCACCTCCTCCTTCTCCTCCAACGGTCGCCGGGGTTCATCCCGATTTGGAGGTGCCGCCAAATGCTCCATTTGTGGTGTACACGGTCGAGGATATTATGGCCGCTCCAGGCAGAGAAGGGCTGCCTGAGTTAGATCATGTCCGACCGAACGGCCGCAACATATTATGGTATGTTTCAATTTTGAAAAAGTGTTTTTAATTTATTTATTAATTAACCAAAAATTAACAAATTAATCTAATTAATGTTTTTATTTTGTTTTTTCCAGGTTTGGTGTTGACGGATGTGTCGCTCAGAGGTCATGGATTGTATTAAGGGATACTTTCCCAATCCAGCTTCAAACTGGAAAAAAACGCCCAGCCACACCAAAAAGACGTGGTTCAAATCGTTCACTGTAAGTCATTAATTAATAAACTTAATTTATTTTTAATTATTTAAATTTTTTAATATTATTGAACTAATTACTCTAATTTTTTCTGGTTACAGAAAAATATCGTTGGTTTATAGGGATTCACCAGCGGGTGAAGACGGAGTTTGAGGGGAAGGCATAGCGCAATTGCTCGACATGTTCTACAACCGGAAGGGCGATTTTCAGGTGTGGATTTATAAATTATATATATATATATATATATATATATATATATATATATATAGTTTTATATCATTGACTTCAAATCATTTTAAAATTATTTTTTGTTCAGGTGGATGGTTACGAGGAGGGGAAACCCGATTGCCTCACATTCGAAGTGTGGGATGGCCTCATCAGATATTGGGGGTTGCCAGACTCGGTCAGAACCTCCCACACAAACTCAGAAAAACCGCATGACAAGAGAAGAGCATGGCAACACGAAGATGCTTCACACCGGGGGTCGAAAACCTCACGCGGGAATCCGTCTAGACATAGTAAATTAATTTTTAATAACTAATTAATTTTTACTCTATTTATATATTCCTAATTAATATTTAATTTTAAAAATATTTTAAGGCTAAAGAGACAGGAGTTCTTCCATCTCTGAAAGAGCTTTACGAGAGGACCCTTTGGAACAAGGCTGGACATTTTGTAGATCCTAAATCCGAGCGGATCTACAACGAGGTAGTTGCTCGGGTTGACCAACGCCAGACCCAGCTGACTCAGCAGTCTGAGACACCAGTCATATTATCCACTCCTGAAGTGGATAAGATTTACGAGGAGGTAAATAATTTGTTTTTCTATTAATTGTTATTATTTAACTAATTTATTTTTTTAACGTTATTAATCTTTTTATTTAAAGCTCGCCCCTAGGAAAAAGGGATGTATCCTCGGGATTGGTTCCGTTAACGATGTCCCCACAGCGACATCGTCTTATGCTCACGAACAGCACGATTTCACTGCTCAGCTGCGCTCGGAGTTACAGGTGACGCAATCTCATGTGAGTTCTCTCTCCAATGTTCTGGACGTTTTGGCGGTTGGAAACCCGTAATTAGCGGAGATGTTGCGTGTGAGACGGGAAAACGGAGGGCTTCCAACCCAAAAGCATCCACCGTCACAGTCACAGCCGACGACCAACATTGACGAGGAGGAGTTGGCGAGCCGGGACGACTTCGTTCGACAATTTAACGAGCATCATCCGTAGTTTTTTTTTATTTTTAATTGTATATTATGAATTTAAAACTTAAATATTTAGTTATTTATAAAATATTTTGTTATTTCTTTTTTATTTACAATTTGGTTTTTTATTTTTTTAAAAATATATTATTTATATTTATTTTAATTAATATTTTTTTAATAGGGTAAAAACATTTTGAAGTAAACTCCTCTTAATCTTTTCGAAGTAAAGTCCTCGTAAAATTTCAAAGTAAGTTCCTCATAAAGCATTACGACGAGCTTACGAGAAAATGAGTTACTATGACTTTACGAGGAAATATATACGAGGACGTTACGACGAAATACGTAGCCACGCGTTTACGACGAAAAGTTTCCTCGTAAATTAACTAGGAACTTTCCAGGAAAAAGGACCTAGTGTTGTTCCTCTAAAGGAAAAGAACAACAAATAATCTTATAGGACAACATCACTCAAAATAACTTAACACTGATGAAATAGTTCTTGATACATGGATCAATGAAGTTGTTCCTAGTAAGTGTGTGGAAAAGGACGATGTGGACATGGGGAGTTTGGGATAGAAGAGTTGTGGACAAGGGAAGTGTGTATATGGATGCCTTCGAGAGAGGCATGGACGGGAGAACGGTAAAGTTGAGCAGCATATTTGAAAGACTGGTACATGTCCAGTGAACTGTGAACATGTTAAAGAGCTATGGATATAGATGTCAATGTGTACACAATCTCAAGCATAAACAAACTAACAACTTCAAACCAAAACAACCACGTACTTCCTCCTCCATCTTTGCCATCCTCCTTGTGTCGCCGACTTTTCTCCTTCTTCCCTTTTCTCTTTTTCTTCTTCTTCTTGCTCAGCTCCACCTCCACCGCTAGCTTCCTCTGCCATCTCCACACCACAGGTTCTTCACAACTGCAACTTAACCTGAAGAGTAGTCACAACTCTCAAACGTTTAAAACACTGCAATTATTTACATGACTTTACATAATTTACCTGAGTTTATTGACCTCACCATGACCTGAAAGATATCTTCTGGTTCCTCAGCTTCTGTCAATGTCCTGAACACACACAAAAAGAAAAACAAAGATATCTTCTGATTCGCCAATCTGCTTTTTGGAAATGCCTTTGTACTCTCCGTAGATTAAAGCATATTCTAAAAGGTCGTTGTTCTCCACCACTGATAAGAAGTTCTCTGGTGACAAAGAAGTAGTCTTTACCATCGATTTTGCCGGGACGCATCAGACAGCTTGTCGTGGTGACGACTAAGTGAAGACGTTCGCGGGATTCTTGGAGTTTGTTGATGACTGCGTCTTTGCCGACGCCAATAGGGTCGGAGATGATGATGATTAGTTGATTAGGAGGATGGATGATGGGTTCGGTTGTTTGAACCGAAAACGATGTGTTTGTCGAATTCATAACAATAAAAGATTTAAGAATTGAATCTTTAAATCCTTGAGGTTTAGGAGAAATCAAACAAAGAAATCAAATGAGAAATAGAACATCAAAGAGATTTTATTGATAATTGATAGACCATGATTTTGACCCGCTTTTGGTCGTATTTTCTATATGTTTTTATTATAATTATCTATGTTTTGGAGTCTATTAGGTATGTTTTCAGGTTCAGGAGCATTTTGTGGTAAAGTGATGATTTAGGTGTCTTTTGGTGCTTAAAGAAGAGTTTTCCAAGATGACTACGAAGATCCGATATAAGAGACACATACCGATCGATACACACCTTGTGTAATCGATCGATGACGCTTCCGTAGAAGTTGAAGTCGAGATCCTCCATTGATCGATGTACGCAATGTACCATCAATCGATATAGAGCGTGATGAGCAAGATGTATTTGGCCAACTTGAAGCCCAAGTTCTCACCAAATTACAAGACTGCCCCTGACGAGTTTTTTTAACCTAATTGTACTCCCTATTTATACCTATGCCTATGAGCTTTAAGAACGGAGTTTAGAAAGAGTTTTGAACCAAGTTTTGTATTCTATTCTATTTAGCAATAAAAGTATTTTCTCTTCTTATTCTTTTGCTATGAATCTCTTGGCTATGTCTGAGTAGATTCATATGTTAGATTTGGGGTTCAAATAGTTATGAGGGATTAGCCCAAACTATGGATTGTTGAGTTGTTATATTCATTATCCAAATGAACCCTAATGCTTACTCTAGAATTTCTACCTAGAGTATTGATTATGGAGTGACTAATCTAATAGTCATCTTCCTGAAATCATTTGGCTAAACCCAGACTCTATTAAGGCACGATGCGATAGCCGGTCTTATAGAAATTCTCGGGTGAACAATAGTTCGATCCGATCTGATACTTAATATCGATCGATGCTCTTCTAGGGTATCGATCGACGACAGCTTATATCGATCGACACTGCGATAGCAACATCGATCGATGCAGTCGGCAATCAGATCAATGGACGAGTCTAACTAGCGACATCTATAGATTTTTCTAAGGATTGAAGTTCTCATATATTTGCAAGCAATTCGTTAAGACATCCATAGATCTATAATCCTGATTTTCTGAATAGTAACCTTGAATCTAACTATTTTCCTTCATTGTTTTCAAAACCAAAACCTATTCTCTTTAGCAACTTACCATTGCTACCTATTTTATTTACTGTTTTAAACCTTTTTCAACCTAGCTTACTCACTTAAAATTATATCTTTTGTGTCTCTAGTTCCTTGTGGATTCGATCCCTAAGTACTACGATTGAACCTCTTTTGATGAGAGTAATTCACTCCTTAGGGTAATTTGAGTGATATCAATATTAGATTCATTACATTGAATGATTACAAGTGTAAAGTGAATCTATAAATCTCTAAGAAGTGTTCTTGATATAAAAGAGTGAAGAATCATCCCCCAAACAAAGAGGGGTTGCCTCCTTATTTATAGGAGAATCTGGTTTAGGGTTTCCCATCTAAATGAGCCTAATTCATTGTCAAATGGACCTTAAGGATGGTGTAAATCCACCCCCAACATCGGTGGTGAAGGGGGGGGGCGAGGTGGGATTCGAGGGAGCGGAGGATTTTGGTTTTGGTGGGAGATGGGTTATCGTTGGTGTCGAGCATTTTGAAGAAGGAGAAAGAGAGAGTGGTGGGAAAGTGACGGAGGGAGAGGAGTAGAGGGAAAGAAAAAGGAGGAGACTTTAGGGGTTTGGGGAAGATGATGGAGGAGCGAGGGTTAAAGGTTATGACTTTTAGAGTATCTTCTGGATGCTTCTCTTTACATGAAGTCTATGTGTTCCATGGCGGCGAGAACTCTCTGAAGAATCGATTCGAATCTCGCTTTTTGATTCGTCTTCTTCAACCCCATCTCTGTTCACGAATTCTAGATTCTTTCAAACCCTACTCTACAAAGAATTTGCTCCTCGACAAACGACCACAGCTCTCTCCATCTCTCCTTTCCTCTGGTATGCGTCCTCTCTCTCTCTCTCTCTTTACCTTTTTTATTTTTAAACAAATACCTTTCTCTTTTATTTATCTATTTCTTATTTTTTTTGTATGAGAGATATGACGGTAAGGCTGATTTCAAAGATGTAAGCCTTGTTGCAGTATGTGGCCATCGAAGGGGAGAAAGGGAAAGTGAAAGGAAGAGGAAAAGGGAAAGTCAAACAGATCTCTAACTAGAGACTAGAAATTGACCTAATAAGGACAAAATAGACAGAGCACAGCACAAAAGTATGTCTCAAGTGAGAAGTGGCTCTCCATGTAAAAAATTCTTAAACGTATCAGTTTTATTGGATAACTAGATTTCTATCTTTGTTTTTTTTAAGCAAGGTCTTACTGACATAAATTTTACATTATAAAAATGATATATTTGGTACATAATTTATATTTGAATTTATGTATATGTCTTAGTTGAGTTTAAGTTTCAGGTTTTAAGGAAACTTTTGACCTATACTAAACAAAAAAAAATTATTTAAACTAGGTGTTTTCCTACATCATGTGCAGAAATACAAGTTTTAAAAATAAAATTATATTTAAAAATAAAATTTAGTTAATTTTTAAGTTTATTATTTTGTTACATTATTAATTTACCTTAATTATATGTAAAAATTAAGATAAAATAAAAAAAATTATTTAAATTTATATTTAATATTATATATGTATATATTTAAAATTAAAATTATGGAAAGATTTTTTAATTTTTCTTTCTTTTGGTTAAAGTATATTAAATCAGATTCTATAAAATTAAGAGAAAATTTTGTTAGGTATATAATTATCAAATTATAAAATTAAATATATTTCTGAAATTTATAGATGTTATAAATAAAACTAACGATATTGGGATTAGAAAATTATAATTTTTATAAAAACCTGGATAAAATTTTGCAAAAATATTATTCATAAAAATTATATAATTATAAAAATAGACTTAAAAATATTTCAAATTTTTAAATATTGTTATATTTATGTTTATACTATTATATTATTTATTGTTATGTTAATGATAATTTATGAGTTATTACCATATTATAAAGTCATACCAAAATATCTATCAACATTAAATGTTAATATACATGTCACAATTAATTCTAAGCCATGTCATCATTATTAGTGGATATTTCATTATTTTTTTGGTGAAATTGATTGTGGTGATGACACATGTCAAAACTACTTTGCAAATAATATATAAGACATATTTAAAAATTAGAGGATAAATAATGTCTTCAAATATTTTAAAGCTTTATCATAGTTATAGAAGTATAATTTAAAATTTAAAATTTATGATCAAAAGTTAAACCCATTTTCTTGAAAACTAGACATGTAACTAAACCGGAAATGTTTTGGGTCAATATGTTTCGACCGGATTCCATTGACTTCAATCGAATTCAATTGTGTTTGATCATATAATTAAATTTAAATTATTTTGTTAATTATCTTCGTAAATGTTACAAACATTGTTAAATAATTTGTTAGCACAAAATAGCTCAGAAGAGTCAAAATAACCAAAGTATATATCATTAAAGAGGTAAATAACAAGTATACTCTTATTATATAGATATATGAAATTAAATAAATATTGAAAAAATATTTAAATATTTTTCTATTGAAAAAATATTTAAAGAAATATAAAGTTCAACATAAAATTGGATTTTATTTTCAAAAATATTCATTTTTAATTGTTAATTCAAATTTTATACCCTAAATCTTAAATTCAAAGCACTAATCCTTAAACCCTAAATCTCACACTCACCTCAAATCTAAACTCTAAATATATATTGGTCAACCTTTGGTATAAATATTTTACCTCTCTAATAAATATTATTTTGTTCATTTTTACTTTTATGAGCAATTTTATGCTAAAATAATTTTAGGATTTTTCTAGGATATTTCTCTATAATAATTTTTCCTTAGTTTATGTATGTATATGATTATAGCTATTAGTTTAATTGCTTGTAAAATAATTTCTATGTGTATATTTAAAATATTTTAAATTTTTTATCTTTGCAACTATTTATATGTTAAATTATATTTTATATTTGAAGTAAATTTAAGTTCAGTATTCTAAAATTAGTATATATTCATATTTATATTCATATTTTATGTACAAAGATTTGTATATGCTTCGTTTAGACGTATGTAGTGGTCATCGTATAAATAGCCACTAGAGGTTATTTGGTGTATCTCGAGCTAAGGCATGGGCATTTGGGTCTTCGGATCGGAATCATGTTGGTTTCTTTTGGATCCTGGTCTTTTGGGTCCTAGAAACTTGGATCTAATAGGTATTTAAGAATATTTGGTTCGGATACATATCGGTCCCTCTCGGGTCTGGGTCGATTTGGGTCTATAATTAAAACTAGAGCTTGATCCGCGTGCCTACGCGGATTAGTTTTTACTTTTTTATAAATTTTTACATAACATTTCAAATATATATATATATATATATAGATTATTTAGATATTTCTTTTAGGTTTTTACAAATATACTCGGACCCAGAAGAATACGAATTGAATCCTAACAAAGATTAATTTTAAAAACAAAAAAAAATCGATACTCTTAAAACCGATTTGTATCCCAACATATACCTAAAGGGTTATGTTTAACTGATTATGCAAACAAAAAATAATTTTTTATTAACCGGTTTGAATTTTATACTAACGGAATAATTTCATTCAAACATGTAAAATTACGTAAAATAAATGACATCTGATTATTAGGGGGTGTTAGTGAGACTTAGATTTCTATAGAATTTGTTGATTTTAAGAGTTGAGAGATTTGATAAATTTGGAAAGAGTTGTAGAGAATTTTGTATATTGTGAAAATTTATGAAAATAAATTATTTATGATGATTTTAAGAATTCAATGGACATATGTAGTATTCTCAAAATCTTGTTTTGTGAGTTAAAATGTTAAGAATATAACTTCCAATAACACTTACTTTAATTACCTTATAAAATCATTAAAATCTAAACTTTTTGAATAACAAGGGATTTGTTATGGAATTATAAAATTATCAGACCAATAACACTAAACTTTAATGAGAATGTAAGAATCAATACACCAATAACACCAAACTTGAAAATTCTAATAATCCTTATAAATTCAATTACCACTAACACCCCCTTATTCTAAATACAATTAATTAAGTAGTTTGAAAGAATGAAAATATAAAAGAGATAATAAAATATTTAAAAGTAGGTAAGTTATGTGTTTTACTTTTATAATATTTGATGTCAAGTTATTAACGTAATTAAGATGAGTGAAATAAGGAAAGAAAATATGTAATAAATTTGTTGAAAAGAAGGTTAGTTCTATGCTTAAATTTTAATAATATAGATAGAAAATAGATACTTGTAATTTTGGATTCATAGCGTTCCTTGTCGATTTTAGGTATTTAGGATTTGTAAAAGACTAAATATGTTAATCAAATTTATAAAAATGCATTTCTAGCCTAGAGGATTTTAGAAAATTAATTAAGTTACTTAAATAATAAATTGAATCCTGGTGGAGATATTGGTATGTACCATTTAGCATGTTCAAGAAAGAAAGAGAGGATGTTTTTGTATTGAATGAGTCAAGCCCATATAAATATACACTGTTTCCCACAGAGGTATAGAATCACGACCCTCAATCTGATCAACAACAGATTTATACTCCTGGATAAACCTTCAACTATATGCTCGATCTGATCTTTGAGATCATACAGTTTTCCCAATAATGCTACTCGATCAAACCGTATTGTAAAACCTTGAACGTAAGGATCAATAGTCTTTGTGCCTTTCGTCCAAGTTTTGATTTGCTGCTGGATATGACCACGGCTCGGTTTCGCATAAGTCGCAGTCAAAGTATCCTAGATTTGCGCAGAGGTTTCTGCGGTGGAGAGAATCGGTTGGATCGAGACAGTGATAGCACCAAGTAAGGCACCATAAATGAGACGGTCTTGACGTTTCCAAAGAGAATACGCCGGATTTGGGACGGTATCACACCAGACCCATCGATGTGGCCTGTGAGATCATAACTGTCGAGCAAGGCGAGGACTTGTCGGCTCCACATGAAGAAGTTGGATGCCGTAAGCTTCGTGACATTAGTCATGTTGATGTTGAGAAGATGAGTTGTTTCGGAAACCGTAATGGTCTCATGAGAAGAAGCCGTGGAAGTCGACATGGAGATCGAAGAAGATAAAGTTTTTGAAAGATAGGGTCGGCGGCTAGGAAGAAAATTTTCTTACATCCCTAGGTATTTTTGCTCTGACATCATATAGAAATGAAGGCTTAGATGATAAGAATATAGTATTTATACTACTAATTACATAGGTACTCTAGGTATTACATATAATGTTGAAGAAAGAAAGAAAGGATGTGTTTTTATATTGAATGGATCAAGTCCATGTAGATGTTCAGGCTCATGCTTTAAGACTAGGTCAGATATATTACATTTGATTGGGGGGAAAATGGGTTTTTAAATCCTGAACTAGTTGCAATCGGCAAATTAAATACCGAACTATTACTCGCGCAGTTTAATGCCCCAACTATATGTTGACTCGGCAAATTAAAGACTGCGAAAGTCAGCCGTTAAGTTAATAACGTTTGTCGTTAGTTTTAATACTCTTCCCCCATTCTCTTACGACATAGCTCAAAATCCCNGGGGAAAATGGGTTTTTAAATCCTGAACTAGTTGCAATCGGCAAATTAAATACCGAACTATTACTCGCGCAGTTTAATGCCCCAACTATATGTTGACTCGGCAAATTAAAGACTGCGAAAGTCAGCCGTTAAGTTAATAACGTTTGTCGTTAGTTTTAATACTCTTCCCCCATTCTCTTACGACATAGCTCAAAATCCCTAATTTGAAACCCTAATTCCGCGATTCCGGCGACAATAGAAGTGATTTTTGACGAGATAGAAGAGCAAATCCAACGACGTGATGAAGAACTTCGGGAAGAACAAGAAGATTTGTCGAGATACGGCTCAGCTTTCTTCTGAATCAAAATCGGTAGTCATATGTTCTTTTCACTATTTTGCAGAATCAAGTGTCTGGTGAAATTGAAATATGTTTGTAGAAGATTGATTTCGAACTTTACTTTGGTGGCTATGTCTTTAGGAGGAGTTAGGTCCAGAATGTATGAGTGATTCATATAGTTGTGGCATTGTGTATGGAGAAACGGGATATCCAAAAAAATGTGTTTGTGGAAGTTCGGTTAAGATCTTTACATCAAAGTCCACAGCTAATCCAGGACGTCCTTATTTTCGATGTACTTATTCCCGAGCGGTAAGATTTACTAGAACACTTATTCTCATGTGTTAGCCATTGATAACTTTTTTAATCTTTGTCTTTCATGTGTGTATCAGGATGGTCACTTGTTCAAGTGGGTTGAAGATGGAACATATGAAGAAGTGAATGAGCTGAAGGTTGAAGGGATGTTTTTAATTAATGACCTGAAACTTCAGATTGAGAACTTGAAAGAAGAACTCCAGGGATGCAGAAACGAGATGAAAAAAATCAAAAAAATGACCATTGTACTTTTTGGTGGTTTGTGTATTGTGGCCCTTGTTGTCTTCTGCGAAAAGATGTTTGACCAAGGTGAAAGTTCACTTGTGTTTGGTAAGAATAAAATGTAGGAGAAAGTAAGAAAATATGTATGAAAATGTAAGATAAGTTATGTATTTGGTTGTAAGACAAATTATGTCTTTTAAACAAGCTTTTGTAAGACAATTTATGTGTGGCTAAACAAGTTTCAGAGTAATATTAGTTGAGCATAATGTTATTGGTACTTGTTAATTTTACAAAAGTTAAAAAAATCGTTCATAAACTTGAGTCATTAATCCATACATATCCTAGATCACCAAAGACAAAGACTTAACCAACTTTAGATTTGTTTTTGAGTTTACAAAAAAATACCAATCCACACACATCCGTGAGAGAAAAAAAATAACAAGACCACAACTCCATTTGGTTATGCAGAGAATCCAAAACGCCCTTGTGATGCTCCTTCTGATGCTCCTTGTGATGATTGAGATGGTGGAACTTGCGATGATACTTGAGAAGCTCCTTCTCCCTGCATTCAATAAGCATCAAATGTTAGAGAATAAGACAAAAATAAACCATTCTATGAAAACAGTAAGCCATTGTAAACCTGTTCTTTTCGTGGACGGCCTCTAGGACGTTTTGGTGGAGGAGCTGCAGCTGGATTAGGACACCTAGTCTTATTATGGCCTTCCTTCCTACAGTTTGAGCAAGTAGAAACTCGACCATGGCGGGTAAGCTTGTGTGGATTAGAAGTAGACTCATGAGGAGCTTTCTTTCTAGCATGATCATTTGGTCTTCCACGGTTGAAGCGTGAGGGTGGTGGAAGAATTGGGAGCCTACCCAATCTTGGCCACATTTGCATCCCTTGAACTGGCTTCATACCTTCTGCATATAGCTGGCGCCATTTTGATGTCAAGTAGAAATCAGAGACATAATCATTAAGCTCTAATTTTGTGTTCGTGATGACACACATAGCATGCATACAAGGCAGACCATTCAACTGCCAGTAGCCACAACCACATGTTTTCTCAGCCATGTTGACGCTGTATACATCAGTGTGATACTCAATCTCATGCGTCTGTCCAGTGGTCATATATCTAATGCAATCTTTTGCTTTTTGGCGGTTAAGCTCAATCTCCTTATCTGCTCTTGGAGTGAACCGTTTCTTCCACCTGTTGGTCAAAATGGTTCTTTTTGCGTTTCTCACCATAGTCTTTCTCCTAACATCCGTCAACATATCAAGAAGAGGCTTTCTTCTAGACTCCCTAACACTTCTGTTGAATGATTCTGATAGGTTGTTTAGGTTGTCATTGCAGCATGATCCAAGCTTGAAGAATGCACGAGACCATGTCTTCGGTTCAGTAGACTGCAGAGACTCATAAGCTCCTTCATTGTAGGTCTTAAGTACCTCTAAGTTGGTTGTAAACGCTGCTGGTGTGTAGCTTCGTGCTATTTTCCAGAATAGACGCTCAAGGACAATGTCTTTATTTGTCTTCTTCCAGTTTTCTAGAACGTGTCGAGCACACATTCTATGTTCGGCCTGAGGAAGCTCTTCATGTACTGCGTTTAATATGCCCTGTATAAATGAAAATTTGAATCCTTTATCAGCAGTACAAAATAGAAGTTTTAATATATATATGTAGAGAAATTATGAACATACCCAATGCTTGTCTGAAATGATTGTTATAGTTTCGCCATCTTCAAGACCCAAGTCTTTTTTCAGCAGTTGCACAAACCATAGCCAATTTGGATTATCCTCAACTTCTACCACAGCCCAAGCTATTGGAAAAATTCTATTATCTCCATCTCTACCAACAGCAGCTAGCATTTGGCCTTTTATATCCCATTTCATAAATGCAGCGTCCAATCCTATAATCGGTCTACATGCTTCCTTCCAAGACGTTTTCAAGGCTTCAAAACACATATATAACCGGTGAAATCTTTGCTTGCTTCCAGGAACCGGACCAGGAATTGTCTCGATTTCCATTGTTGATCCAACATTAGATTTAAGTACCTCTGCCTGGTAGTCCCAAAGTCTTCCAAAATGGATTTCATGACCCGCCTTTCTTCTGGCTGCAAGAGTTGCCTTCGCTCTTCTGCATTGTTCCTCGGACACAATCATATTGTACTCTCTCTTTATCTCAGCAACCATCTCCTTAGACCTGATTTTAGGATTGATTCGAAGTCTTTCCTCATATAGTTGTGCTATGGTTCCACTCTTTAGCAGCTTCGTATAGCCGGACCTAACACAAATATGTGTATTCAAATACACTTTCACCATAAGCTTGTTCCTGCCTTTCTCGAATGAACAATACACTCTCCAGCCACATTTTTCTTTTTCATGTTGTGTGCACCGAGCTCCAAGCCTATTAGCTGAGGACTTATAGAACTTTATGTCATACTGCGTCTTGAGCGAATACTTGAGAACAGCAAACTTAAACTCCTCAGCATTATTAAACGTCTTTCCTAGTGCTAAAATATCATCACTGCGGCAGTTAAATTCCCTGCCTTCTTCTTCTCCATCCTGGTGATCATCATCTGATAATGGATCCGGAATAAGATCGTCGTTCCAAATATCATCACCACTGTCATCACTACCCGTGTAGCTTTCATTTCCATCTTCACAGCCAGCTTCTCTAAAAAGATCATCCTCGTGAATTGGTACATCGACATATTCATTATCATTACCTTGCAGCACTGGCTCAGACTCCCTATATCCAGCCATATCTTCAACAATGACTTCACAATCATCTCCCTCAACAGAAGAATTATCACCCGACTCCATAGCTTCTTCTTCATTATTTGGTTCCATTGTTTCTTCTTCAGCTTCATGTTCCACGGTTTCTTCTTCAACCTCAGGTTCTACAGTTTCTTTTTCAACCTCAGGTTCCACAATTTCTGGCTCAACCTCATGTTCCACGTTTTCTTTTTCAACCTCAAGTTCCATTGTTTCTTCTTCAACTTCTTGTTCTACTGTTTCTTTCCGAACAAAACCAGAATCCTCAATATCTCGTGTCCTAATCCAAGGGACCATATATCAATAAGAAGAATCAATAAAATCTATAACAAAGTTGAATAAAATTTACCTTTCAATTTCAGATTGAACTTCAGGAACTCTTGGCACTTCTGGATTTTCGGGCTCTTTAGTAACAATGGAAACATCGGGAACTATAGGACTCGACCTTCCCCTTCGAAACTGAATCTTATCCCTGCAACTTCCTCGTCTTCCGAAGAAGGTCTTCACCATAATCTCACCGGAATCTCCTTCTCACGAAATTAGGGTTTCAGATTTGGGGATTTTTGTTTTTGGGTTATGTCGCTAAGAAAGGGAGTTAAAACTAACGACAAAGGTTTATTAACTTAACGGCTGACTTTCGCAGTCTTTAATTTGCCGAGTCAACATATAGTTGGAGCATTAAACTGCGCGAGTAATAGTTCGGTATTTAATTTGCCGATTGCAAACAGTTCGGGATTTAAAAGCCCATTTTCCCNGGGGATTTTTGTTTTTGGGTTATGTCGCTAAGAAAGGGAGTTAAAACTAACGACAAAGGTTTATTAACTTAACGGCTGACTTTCGCAGTCTTTAATTTGCCGAGTCAACATATAGTTGGAGCATTAAACTGCGCGAGTAATAGTTCGGTATTTAATTTGCCGATTGCAAACAGTTCGGGATTTAAAAGCCCATTTTCCCTTTGATTGGGCCTATCTTAAACAATCGCAGAGCACGTTAGCAGAATCATAAACATTTAAAAAGAAAAAAAGAAAAAAAGAAAAAAAGAAAAAAAGAAAAAAAGAAAAAAAAAGAAAGAAAGTAAAACTGCGATTATTCTCCGTCTCTCTCAAACTCATCTCTTTCGTCGACTCGATACTCATTTCTCCGATTTAGAGTTTCCACACTCGCCATGTATCGCACGGCAGCTTCCCGAGCCAGAGCTCTCAAGGTCGCTTCCTATCCCTTTCATCGTTCTTTATCATTGATTTTAGCTTCTGGAACGTTTGATTAGGAACTGATTTCGTCTAGATCTGGATTCCGATTTGATTAGCGGCACCTGTTATTACTTGTTAGGTTTACGAATATGATCTCTGATTAAGAGAAAAACCGACTGTTGCCTCAATCAGTGGATCACGAATTGTTAATATGCGATTAAAACGATTTTTCCAACTGATTGATGATCTTATACCAGTGATCTCTTCTTTTAAATGGTTTCGATTCGTAGTCTCTGAAGTCAATCCAATTTTCAATTGATAGAGATGACATTTTCCTCAATCAGTGGATCATGATTTGTGAATATGTGACTTGTTGATTGAGATCTTTGTCTTATTCTTGTTTTTGTTAGGGATCTCTTAGCCGAGGTTTGAGACCTGCGCGTTATGCAAGCTCTAGTGCTGTTGCTACGAGCTCTTCTTCTCCAGGTTTCTTCGGCTGGTTGACTGGTGGATCCTCTGGTTCGGTTACTTCATTGGATATGCCACTACAGGGAGTATCTCTCCCTCCGCCGCTTGCTGATCGTGTTGAGCCGAGCAAACTTAAGATCACTACTCTTCCAAATGGTCTTAAGATCGCCTCGGAGATGTCTCCAGTAAGTAAAGCTTGTTGTTTATGTTTGTTTTTGTTCTGAAAAATCTATGTAAATACGAAAAATGGCCTGAAGAATATGTTATTATCCAAATTTTATGTTTGATTTTGTTCTGAAAAATCTAGTGAAATGCGAGAAATGGCATGAACAAAGTTACTAATGTTTGTGTTTTTCTTTTATTGTGGTTAGAATCCGGCAGCTTCGATTGGGTTGTATGTTGATTGTGGCTCTATCTATGAGGCTCCTTATTTCCATGGAGCAACCCATTTGCTTGAAAGGATGGCTTTCAAGAGCACGACAAATAGGAGCCATCTACGTCTTGTGAGGGAAATAGAAGCTATTGGAGGGAACACCTCCGCATCTGCTTCAAGGGAGCAGATGAGTTACACTATTGATGCTCTTAAAACCTATGTACCTGAAATGGTTGAGGTTCTTATTGACAGTGTGAGGAACCCTGCTTTCTTGGATTGGGAAGTCAATGAAGAGGTAAATCACTTTTTGTTTCCCTTTCTTGTTATTTTGATAACTCTCCTGAAAAATATTCATGTGGCTTATTGTTGTGTGCGTTGATTCTGCAGCTACGTAAAATGAAGGTAGAGATAGCGGAACTTGCGAAGAACCCTATGGGGTTCCTCATGGAGGCTGTTCACTCTGCTGGTTATTCAGGTGCATTGGCAAATCCTCTGTACGCACCTGAGTCTGCTTTGCACAGATTGAATGGGGAACTCTTGGAAGAGTTTATGACTGTAAGACCGCATCAGCTTTTGAGAACAATCTACATTTCTGTGATTACAATGGTTTAGTTAAGATGGCGTCATCTTTTTTGTTTTTGTTTACTCACTTGATCTGGGAATTTCAGGAGAATTTCACGGCTGCACGTATGGTACTGGCGGCAAGTGGAGTTGAGCATGAAGATCTTTTGAAAGTTGTTGAGCCATTAACTTCTGATCTGCCTAACATACCACGCCAAGCAGAGCCTAAGTCTCAGTATACTGGTGGAGATATTCGCCAACATACTGGTGGAGAGGTATGCATGACAGATATGCTGTCATTGGAAAAATTTATTTGAGCTAAAGTTGTTTTTAAATCACAATTCTAATTGAGCTTTTTCTATCATCTCAGGCTACACACTTTGCGCTTGCCTTTGAGGTTCCCGGCTGGAAGAGCGAGAAAGAAGCACTCATCGCCTCTGTTCTCCAGGTGTCTAAATTGGATGTTTAATATATTCTCGTGCTAAAAATTTCACTTGTTTCAGTTAAATTGTATTTACTAAGTAAGAGTCAATATAATCTAATTGTTATTAGATGCTTATGGGAGGAGGTGGCTCATTCTCAGCTGGAGGCCCGGGAAAAGGAATGCACTCATGGCTCTGTAAGTCAAAATTTTGTGTTTTTTTCTAGCGCTTATTGAATTATATCATGAAACATTCTCAAGCACTGCTTAGGAATCAGCAATAGTGATACAAGTTCCTATGTCTGGTTACAGATCTCCGTATTCTGAACGAATATCAGCAAGTTCAGTCATGCACCGCATTCACTAGCATCTTTGACAACACCGGACTGTTTGGAATCTATGGTTGCTCGGTGAGTTCAGCAAGATCCTGATGTTCTTTATTAGTATGTTTTTCCTTTTATAAAATATACACTGTTTCCCATATATGATAGATGTTGTATTAAAGGAATACCAGTTTGGTTTTGGTGTTTGTATATTAAGATGCTTAAGGAATATCGATTATGTGGGGTTATTAACCTTTCTACAGTTTGTGTTAGCTGACAACGTCTTTGCTTGATATGTATTCTGGTAAATATAATGATATGATTTACACCCCTGATTGCAGAGTCCTGAGTTTGCTGCAAAAGCAATTGAATTAGCAGCTAAAGAATTGAAAGATGTAGCAGGAGGAAAAGGTTTGCAGTTTGTTTCAGCCTTTTTTTATTTTATTTTAAAGTCACCAAACAATTCTTTAAATGTATGAAAACTTTTTCCTTCTGTTTATATGATCGACAGTTAACCAGAAGCATCTAGATCGCGCCAAGGCAGCCACGAAATCGGCAGTTCTGATGAATTTGGAATCTCGGGTATTCTCATTCTCTGATTAAAGATGAAACCGGTGTTTACGTGGCAAATCATTTTGTTTTTTCGATTTCTAAAGACTAGATGTTAAACTAGCGAGTTAATGTTGTGTCGTGTGCAGATGATTGCAGCAGAAGACATTGGCAGGCAGATACTTACATACGGAGAGAGGTACACTGAAAAGACTTAAAAATTTCACTTTTAAACTCAATAGTTCCTCTCTGCTTGCTCATGAAAGGTGTTTTTATATCATAAATTATTGCAGGAAACCAGTTGAGCAGTTCTTGAGGGCAGTAGACGAACTTACGTTGAAGGACATTACAGAATTCACCAGCAAGATAATTTCAAAGCCTTTGACAATGGGTTCCTTCGGAGATGGTAATAAAACACATCTGTCTCTTTTCCTATACATTTAATATAATCTTGTCTGGTTCTGTTGTTTGGCAGTGTTGTCTGTTCCAAGCTACGACACCGTAAGCAGCAAGTTTTGTTGAAGCAGCAAACATTTGCTAAAAATATCAACAAAGTTTTTGGGACTTGTAAAATAAAGTTCTTTGGGAGGAGTAGAAGACCCAAACAAATTTTAATTGTTTTTATAAAATGGATTTTTGTATTCCAATAAATATACTTTTTTCTTACTACGTTCGCACAACTACAGTGGTACAATTGGTTCTCTGGTGACATTTTTTATGCTCCGAATCTCCAATTGAGCCTGATTCAGTGTCATTATACCTTTGTATCTTTATCCTCCTCTGACTTGATTCTGAACATGAGGCTGTTTCTTTTATCAAACTTGGAATTTAAGAGATCTCATTTGAAGTTCTTTCGAAAGCATCAGACTCTTCAGTTGAATCAGAATTATAATTGGAAATCACCGATTAATTGACAGAAGACGAGTATACAAACATAAGTTTAGATGANTGTCATTATACCTTTGTATCTTTATCCTCCTCTGACTTGATTCTGAACATGAGGCTGTTTCTTTTATCAAACTTGGAATTTAAGAGATCTCATTTGAAGTTCTTTCGAAAGCATCAGACTCTTCAGTTGAATCAGAATTATAATTGGAAATCACCGATTAATTGACAGAAGACGAGTATACAAACATAAGTTTAGATGAAATTTGTAGTGTAATTAATAACCAGTGCTAAGTTTCACCAACTACATCTATACTAACTTTTGAGTTATATAAGATCACAGTTTTGGGTTACATATCAAAATTCATCTTGGATCTGCCCCTGTGTAGAACATAAGCTTTCTGCTAAAAAGCGAGACAAGCTTCGATTCTTCTTGAGCGAATAAGCAACATCTCTTAAATAATCAATACACATGCAACAAATACCTTTGGAGCTCTAAGGTAGCTTCAGAATCATCTAGGGGGGAAAATGTAAATTTCTTTTTTTTGTTGTTGTTGTTGTTGTCCCATGTAGATTTTGTCAAAAACTTAAACCGGAACTGAATATAAATAATAAAAATGGGAACTAGACTAAAATCTTCAAATATGTAATAGTTTTTATATTTCTGTTTGAATATCCAAACCAGAACCTACAAAACCAAACATATATATATATATATNGGGGGGAAAATGTAAATTTCTTTTTTTTGTTGTTGTTGTTGTTGTCCCATGTAGATTTTGTCAAAAACTTAAACCGGAACTGAATATAAATAATAAAAATGGGAACTAGACTAAAATCTTCAAATATGTAATAGTTTTTATATTTCTGTTTGAATATCCAAACCAGAACCTACAAAACCAAACATATATATATATATATATATATATATATATATATATATAAATTTTGAAAAAACAATTAAAAATATCTTATCTAGAAAAATCAAACTATCAAAAAGCTGAACTTTTTTCTCCAATATTCAAACTAATTCTATTTGTTCAAGATTTTTATTCAAATCATCCTAGTTAGTCTATATTTTTTTTTTGCTAACAACTAACCATTTACAACAATAACATTGAAAATAAAGACATATTAGTGTTGTTACAACAAATAATCTTATAGGACAACATCACTCAAAACAACTTAACACTGATGAAATAGTTCTTGATACATGGATCAATGAAGTTGTTCCTAGTAAGTGTGTGGACAAGAGAGATGTGGTCATGGGGAGTTTGGGATTGAAGAGTTGTGGACAAGGGAAGTGTGTACATGGATGCCTTCGATAGAGGCATGGACCGGAGAACTGCAGAGTTGAGCAGCTTTATTGTTTCAGTGCTTAAACATGGGAAAAAGCCTATTTCAACATGAATTTGGTCCGTCGTGTCTTTTCCTTCATGAACTTTGTAATAGTGAGTATTTCATACTGAACTAAAAAAAATTCAAAATTAGTACATGAACTTTATGCATCGTGAATTTTCATTCATGAACTTTATAGTAGTGCATATTCCACACTGAACTAAACAAAAAAAAATTAAAATTACTACATAAAGTCTCAAAATCATGCTTTTATATATTAACCGTCAAAGTTGTTAATCATCCATTAATTTATCAAAATTCCATCATTTTAGATAAATTTTGTAAAATTGGAAATTAAAAAAACTACATGAACTCTTGAAATACTGCTTATATACATATTTTAATCATCAAAGGTGTTAGTTATCCGTTAATTTATCAAACGACGTTATTTGGATAAATTCTGTAACAATAGAATTTAAAAATACTATGCAAGGTCTGAAAATTGTTCTTATATATATTAGACCGTCAAATGTGTTAGAAATCTGTTAATTTATCAAAACAAAGTCATTTTTAATAAATTCTATAAAATTTAAAATTATTTTTTGGAGGTTCGAATTATCACGCTGATGAACAAGTATTAATTTATTTCATGAAACTAAAACAATAAAACATTAATAACAATATTTGATTAGACTAAACCTTATATATAAGTTAATGTTTATACATGAAATTTACTTATGTTTATCAGTTAGTATGCTCTTACTTGTCCACCAGTGTGAGAGTTCAGACCACCCAGAAAATAATTATTAATTTTACATAATGTATACAAAATGACGTCATTTTGATAAATTAATGGGTGACTAGCACATTTGACAATCAATGCTTATATATAAGCACGAATTGAGCGTTCATGCAATATTTTAATTTTCTATTTTTATAGAATTTATGCAAAATGAAGTTGTTTTTATATAGTAATGGATGACTAGCTCTTTTGACGGTCAATATATATAAGCCCGATTTTGAGAACTCATGAAGTATTTTTAAATTTCTAAGTTTACATAATTTATCTAAAATGATGTCGTTTGATAAATAGATGATTAGCAACTTTGACGATTAATATATATAAGCAGGATTTTGAGAGTTCATGTAGAATTTTTGTTTAGTGTTGAATATGCACTAATATAAATTTCGGAAATGAAAAGTCACGATGCGTAAAGTTCATGTAATATTTATGAATTTTTGTTTAGTTCAGTATGGATATGCACTACTACAAAGTTCAAGAAGGAATGCACGATGGGTAAAGTTCATGTTGGAATAGACTTTTACCCGTGTTAAGTAGCTTCGATGGCATGAACTGAGAAATTTCTCTTGAACTTCACTCTATAGTTTATTTTTAGCCAACTTGCTTGCAAATGCATATGTTCTGATTAGGGTGTTAAAACCACTAGCATTAAGCTTCAGTAACCAGACCGGAATAGAACAATCAATGTAACAAAATTTACAATAAAAATCTCTTGTAGTCTTAGCTAAGAAATCAGACACTCCATTTTGCGCTCTCAGGATATAGATATCTTGAAGCAAGGGAAATATATCGGCAATGTCTGTATCACCTCCAGTTATGTTGAAAAACTTGGCCGAGCCTGAGGCTCTTTTATCATTTTGATCAGATCCTTGCAATATGTCCCGAAGCTCTGACATGACGAATGTTGCAGCATACTCCCCATAGCCCATTGCAGTGCCTCCACTTTTGAATGTAGAGCAGTCTCTTTCCGTCTTAAGTTCTGTGTCCCATAAGCTGAATATTTCCAAAGCTATCATTCCAAACCAAACCACACCCACTAAACTGTGTTGTGTAAATCCATGAACCATCCACCATAAATATATTTATCCAAGTTTATGACTTGAGATCCCTCCATAGTTTATTCTTGTGAAGTGGGGGTTACCATTTCATTCGCATTGAACCAGGATTGGCATTTAGTTTCTGCATGTCGGATGAGCTCCATAGGGTCTCTGTCTATCCTTTGAAAGAGTTTAACATTCCGAGTCTTCCAAATGTACCAAATTATCCACGGATAAGGATCCTTGTCTAATTCTGGTTTCACAATGCTATTCTTTCTCTGAAAATGTAGTCCACATTGGCATAAATAATTGGTAGCAGAAAGATGTTAAGACTAGATGGTGTTGCTGATAGACACCATGTTTGTAAAGCTAGAGGACATTCAAATATGGTATGAGTAACTGTTTCTTCTGGTTCACCACATTTGGAGAAATAATTATCGCATCTCATATAGCAGCGTGTCATGTTTCTTGTTACTGCCACATGAAATGTAATCAATTGCCACACAAAATAAAAAATTTGAGGGGCTTTAATCTTTCACACAAAGGCTTGGAGTTTAGTAATAGTGGGTTCCAAGACATATGTCTCTTCTTCAGTTCTTAACAAATTCCGAGCAACCCAGTATTTAGACTTGACTGTATATTGACCATTCTTCGTTTAATTCCAGCAGAATATATGTATCTCGGCGATAAGTTGAGCTTATGGCTAAACTCCGAATAAGAGGTATGTCATCAGGGACAACATAGTCTCTAATAATCCAACATCCCATTCCATTAACCCTCTATTAATAAGGTCACTAACACGCAATCTCATATGTAGCACATGGATAGAAGGTCAAGCCGGTCTAGCCAGTGTGGTATGGATCCAAAGGTCCTCCCACACATTGATCTCATAAAATGAACTTTTTGTCTAATTCCCACAAACAGTAGTATACGAGCCGTTGAAATACTGGTCCATACATAAGATGGGCTGTTTACAGAGCTTACTCGCAAAGGCGAGCTCGTTATGTAGTATATTCCCCTCAAAATTTGAGCCACCAATGAATCAAGGTATTGGACAAGTCGCCATAGTTTTTTTTGCTACTAGAGCCAGACTGAACTCATGGATCATACGAAAATCGATTCCGTCCTCTTCTCGTGGTAAACAAAGTTTTTCCATTTTGCCAGTGAATCCCTCACTTTTGGTGGGTTCGAACTCCACCAGAATTGTGCAATGATACCTACGAGGTTTTCACATATCTCCAGCGGGAGAAAGAAGCTAGACATAACATAAGACAAAACTGCTAAGAAAATAGATTCGATTAGCACTTCCTTCCCACCTTTTGATAGCCATATTCCCAACCATCCATTCACTTTATTCATTAGTTTGTCTCTTAAGAATGCAAATAACTTGTATTTGGATCCGCTGATATCTTCTGGAATCCCTAAATAAATCTTCATCCCTCTTCTATTCTAATCCTAAGTGTACCTTTAATATGTTGTCTAACACATCTCCACCGACCCTCTTACGAAAGATTAAAGAAGATATTTCAAAATTGATAGTACTTTAGTAGTCGGAAGGTGCTTTGGTTAACATATACATTCGGAATTTTTTTACTAATTAAAATTATGATAAAATTAAATCATATATATATATATATATATATATATATATATATATATACTACCACATAAAACCATACCAAATTAACTACACTAAAAATTTCATCTAAACTTCTATTTGTAACACTAATAGCATTCGATTTAGTCGTTCAGGTGTCCAATTGGGGTTGGATTGCATTCAATCAGTATAATTTTTTTTAATGAAATTTAGCCATATTCGGATGTTCTAAAAATTCGATTTTGATTTAATTCAGATTTTTTGGGGATTTGGTTTGGATGTAGTAACACATCTGCAAACCTGGTCGAACCCATTTTAAATTCGAGTTCTGGTAAGCTGAATATTTGTTTTTGACTCGAAGAACACACTTAAGTTCACAAATTGACAAGTTTTAACAATTTGCACTAAGAAAAGCTTGGTGACATTATGTAGAAGTGGTTGTTAAGAAAACTTTTTGTTAATCAGTTAAAATTAGCAACAAAAACTCCATACACATAGAAAACATCATTTAAACTTACAATATAAACAATTTTGTTTTAACTTAAAAAGCACACTTATAAATAATCAAATTTCAAATATAATTATCGAAACATAAAAATCTTAATATTTGACCAACAAAATATACATTAAATTACATATTTGAGTTATTTATTAATGTAAAGATACAACAAAGAAATAAGACTATTTTTGATACTTAACACACCATAATGTTTACAGAATAGAAAATAAAAATAAAAATAAAAATAAAAATAAAAATAAAAAGTAATGTTTACAGAATCGGCCTAAACCAGAAATAAAGAAACTTTAGGGCCTTTTCCCAATTCCATTGATTGTTTTGGGATCACCGACTCTTGTCGGTGGCTTTCCTTCTCTCTTTTAGTTTCCTTTTCACTCATAATTTCACAGTGAATTTCAAAAAGTGGTTGTAAGATAAATACCAAAACAAAAGCATGGATTGTTTCTTAGTTATTACTAGACTAGGTGTTGTGCCCGTATATGCGGACATAATTTTCTTATGAATATTTATTATTATTTTTATTAACTCTAAAATAATATTACAAGTTATTTTTTATAGTTTTAAAAAACGTAAATCAAACATTAAAATATTTTTATATGAATTTTCATCAAAATCTATATGCTTATTATAGTGTTGAAAAACATCAACATGATAAAATATTTTTGAAAATATATTTAATTTTTTTCTTCATATTTAGTTTTAAATTTTTTTATAACTTACATTTTTATTTTTTCATAATAAATAAGATATTTCCATATAACTGTATAATATTCCATAAGATATCTTATGTTTTAAATATGCATGAATGTGGATAATTATCCTATAAATTTATGATAAATTAACTAATATAATACCATATAAATTTCTATCACTAACATAAATTCGTTTTTAACTAGTTTATATATAAATATATAAATTTCATTAAAGGTATCATTAACTTGAACCGTTCCAATTTTTAATATCTAATATTTAATTATATAATTAAAAGTATCTTTATACAAATGTTTTTGTTTGATTAATATTTAATTAAACTCGATTAATATATTTTAGTTTTTAAAATTTATAATAGAATGATATTACTTTCAAAAGCCAAAATCAATTATATATAAGATATATAAGCATTATCATGCTGTTTCAATATTATATTCAGATAATAATAACACATATAAGAATTATCTTATTTTTGATTTTTTATAAACTTACTATATTAATTATTCTCAATTATCTAAGATAATAACATACTAATCTAATTTTATTTTTTAAATTTCGTTTTTACTTATAAAATTAGTTATATATAAAATTTTCATTAAGGATAAATTAGATATTAATCGCTCAAACTTTTAATGTGAGAGCTCCAGTGCAAAAAACCACTTCGCAAATAATAGTATAGATTTTGACCCGCACTTTTCAAGCGCATAAATTTTTTATATAGAATTCTATTTCTTAGTTATTAAAATAGAATCCTTCTTGTTACAAATAATACAAGTCATATAACTAATTGAACCGCATTACTTAAATTAAATCGGTAGTTATTTACAGAATATAGTCTTAGGTTTACTTTTATTTTTAGAACAAATTATATAGTTTAGTTTTTGGACTTAGTATTAAGGAAAAGCTCCAAAAACCATTGAATAAACTTTCCACCTTAATGGATCAAAAAATCAATTATTATTTTCAAATCCAAAAGGTATTTAATATTTTTAACAAAACAAAATTGTCTATTATTAATTATTTATTTAAATCATGTCATTTAAAACATGTTAATATATTTTTATTTTAAATAACAATCACTTTGTTTTGATAAATTTTAATGGTAACTTTTAAATAATTTATTGTTTTATTTTCCTTAAATAATTTACTAATTTAAAAAAATGTAAAACAAAACCAAAAACTAAATCTAAAAACTAAAATTCAAAACCAAAAGCTGAAAACGTAGGTTATTTTTTTGCTTTTGTTTATCTACAAAATAAACTATTGCAAAAAAAAATTTTAAAAAAAAAGTTGTCATCTTTTCTGTTTTAAATTAAATGTTCGATTATTTGGGATTTTGTTTGTTGGTAATATCATTTCAAACTCAACTCAGTGGATCTAAAAATTAAAAACTTAAACCAAAAGCTGAAAATCAAAAATAGAAACTTAAAAACTAAAAACCAAAAACCAAAATCTAAAACAAAATCTAGAAATAAAAACTGCAACTAAAAACTAATGAAAAACATTCATTACCACAAATTTTGGTGAACTGATTTTATACCAAAACATTCTTTAAATTAAGACAAAGCCTAATTATATAAATTTTTAATCATAAAAAATTTATGCGCTTGAAAAGTGCGGGTCAAAATCTAGTTAATTGAATCGCACTACTTATGTTGTAATTTAAATGACAAACTTGTATTAGTAGATAAAAAAGAATTTTATTTTAATAGAGTATAGTAGAACTTCTATAAATTAATACTCGATAAATTAATAATCTCTATAAATTAATAAATTTCACTGGTCCCAACTTGGGCCGGTATAAAATATGACACCAATCGATAAAATAATAAGATAATAATATTTTAAAAACTGTCATGTAAATATATGGTCCAATTAAAATCATAAATTAATAATCTAGATGTATATAATTTTATATAGGTACAATTTAACATTATATTTTTGGTTTATTTTTCTAAACATTTTAATATATTTTGATAATATTTAGTTAGGGGTTTTATATTTACTATAAAAATACTTTTATTTTTTTTTAAAAATTTCAATATATTTTAATAGTATTTAGTTAAATTATATCGAAAACCATGTAATGATTCTATGAAACATAAAAGTATACACCAAATAAGATAATAAAATAATATAAAAGTCAAATTTCTAAAATTTAAATAATATACATATGCTAAAATAAATATTTTTTATTTTAAAAATAAAATTGGAGAAAGTAGAAAAATAAATCTAAATAAGGAAACTTTTATAAATTAATATCTCTATTAATTAATAAAATTTCAAAGTCTCAATATTATTAATTTATTGAGGTTCTACTGTAGATGGTGTATGTATTTATGTTGTTAAAAAAAAAGAAACTTTAGAACTAACGCAAAGTGGTTTAATTGAGTCCTAAAGTCAAAAGGTTTAGGAGGAAAAGAAAGTCGGTTCGGTTAGTGTATATACACAGAGAAGAAGAAAACACACAAGAGTTCAATAGGAGTAGAGCCCCCACAATAAATAAAAAGAAAAAAGGAAAAAAAACACAGAGAAGATGGCAGACATATGTAATGATGTGGTGGAAGATATCCTGGTAAGGCTTCCGGTGAAATCTATCTTGCGATTCAAGTCTGTTTCGAGGCGATGGAAATCGTTGATGGAATCGGAGCGTTTCGTCCAGAGACATGTCAAGAATTCTCGCCGGAAAATCCTTTTAGCTCTGGACAGCGACGGTGCTGCACCGAGCCTTTTCCTCTTTGGAGAAGAAGAACATCAAGAAGAAGAAGAAGAAAAAGATATCTGGTATATCCGCAATTGTGACGCTTCCATTGCTTCGCTGACGTGCGACGGCTTGATATGCATCCCTCGCTCTGATTCTATTCAAGTTTGTAATCCGGCTACACGAGAATCTCGTCGGTTTCCTCCGGGAGAACATCTCTCCTCCTCCACGGAATTTCGTAAAGGAAAACGTATCCCCATCGCATCACTTGTTCACATCCAACATTTGAACAATCTCGTGGCTGGATTTCCGACGAGAGTAAGCACGTTTGGATTCGGTAAAGATGAAGTCACGGGAACATACAAAGTGGTTGAGCTACGTGGTAACGATTCAGGATCAAACCTCGTTCTTGATTGCAATGTTCTTGACCTCGAAACAGGGCAATGGAGACAATTAGGCGTCGTTCCTCACCGGATTTTTATTACAGAGAGATCAGTCTATGTCAATGGTTCGGTTCACTGGTTCACTGTTGATCTCTGGGAACTGGACGCACCGGGTATAGTTGCATTTGATCTTCATACAGAAGAGTTTAGAGTCATCTCCTACCCCAACTTTTCGTCAGACGCTCCCCTTTCAGCTGAGCTTCTGAGCCTCGGGGAGAATCGTCTCTCAGTGTCCGAGATGAGGGCCACTCCTGATGTCCATCTCCATATTTGGACCATGGTTGATGAAACATGGGTTAAGATGCATTCAATATGTTTGTGCCGTCTTTACAAGCCACGATTAGGAAGCTTACAGCGATTCACACCCGTGCTAATTTCTAAGCAAGGAGATGGCGTCGTCTTCTTCTTCCTTTGGGATTATCAACATACATTGTTCAAGTCTTCCACCAACACTGTCTTCACTCAAAAGATTTATACAGACGCTCGTGTTGTTGATTCTTCTTACATCCCAACTCTGGTTCCGGTTCCCGTTCCCACAGTGGGCTCATCTATTTGACTGATCTGAGTTCTAGGCTTGTTTCAAATCCAACTTGAATAATTGTTTGGCTTGCAAGTAACCCTAAACTAGCTTTTTAATCAATTGAAAACCCCAAACCAAACGTGTTACTTGTTATTTTCGCTTCCTTTAATTCTCAAACCCTTCGTTGTTTTAGTTTAATTTTTATCCAATAAAAGATAAAGTGTGAATTGGTCTTCTAGATTAGAATTTAAAGTATTACAACAACTACTATTAATTTGACAGTAGAAAGGATTCAATTTTAATGATCATCTCTATAGCTAGATTCCTTGCTGCTTTCAGTGCACTTGCTGCATGTTTGGGAAGTAATTCACCATGTATGTCTTCTGATTCCCTTTGCTTCATCTCATCACTTAATAATTGTGATGTTTCTGTTATATAAGTTGCTTATGTGTTATGGATGCTTCTATCTCTTTTGTCTATATTTCTCACTTAGCTTCTGTTGCAGCGGATGTTTAGCCACTTTGATTGTTTTTGGCTTGCTGAACAATTCCTCCTTTCTTGAGGATTAAGCTATATTCATAAACTTTGATTTCATACAAAATAGGTAATACCTAATAAATTGGCTTAATGCTACTTAAGTTTCATCAAATATTTATTGTCATACTATTAAATTTAAATAGTATACTACTCCTTATAGTCTCTTCGTTTCAAAGAATTAAAAATCAATACCATTAAAACATAAACATTATGTTTAATGAATTTTTTGTGTTTTCCAATTATATTCTTAGTGATATGAACAAATTTTTATTTTCATTAATGGCAATATAGTATTTTCTTTTTTGGGCCTAAAAATTATATACTAATGGATTTCATTAGTGGACTGAATTTCTTCTAAATTTTATAAAAAAAATTGCAAAAATATATTTTATTTGCGGGTCAGACGGGTCAAATTTTTGAGTAGAAAAAAATGATTCAACCTGGGCAGGTTAGATGGGGCGGGTCGGACTGAGCGATTGAAATTTTGTAACTAAATGATTTTACGAATTAATCACAAAACTAAAAAATTGGACCATTTAATTGTTAAATATACAATCTTTCTCAAGTACACATTTTAGGTACAACCATTGTTAAGTTATTTAGAAACATAAACAATTGTCTGAGACATTATAAAACAAAAATTTCTTCATACCCACACAATAATTTGATCTTGATTATATAACATTTTATATCATCAAAGCAAAAGACCTATCGATCCATCTGTAGATAAAACAACAAAAATAGTATCCGCTTTTTTTAAGCGCGGGTAAAAAATATAGTTTCACTTTTAAACTCAATAGTTCCTCTCTGCTTGTTCATGAAGGTGTTTTTATATTAAAAATTTATTGCAGGAAACCAGTTGAGCAGTTCTTGAAGGCACTAGACGAACTTACCTTGAAGGACACTACAAATTTCACCAGCAAGATAATTTCAAAGCCTTTGACAATGGATTCCTTTGGAGATGGTAATAAATATCTGTCTCTTTTCCTTAATACATTTAACATAATACTATATCTCATTTATAGAGAATATAAAATAACCCCAATGATATTGTGTCCTTAATATTGTTTCTGGTTCTTTTTCTGGCAGTGTTTTCTGTTCCAAGCTACGATACCGTAAGCAGCAAGTTTTGTTGAAGCAGCAAACATTTGCCAAAAAAATCAACAAAGGTTTTGGGACTTGTAAAATAAAGATCTTTGGGAGGAGAAGAAGAAGACCCAAAAATTTCTTCATACTCGCACAATAATTTGATCTTGATTATATAATATTTTATATCATCAAACCAAAAGACCTATCGATCCATCTGTAGATAAAACAACAAAAATAGTATCCGCTTTTTTTAAGCGCGGGTCAAAAATATGATATTATTGTTACTCTACTCTAATCATCACACGGTTAATTATAGTTCGTTATTGTTTAGGAAGTCAGTGTTGATTCGTATCTTATAATGATTTGGAACATAAATTTAGAATATCTTCTTATTTCTTACGAAAATCCTCAGTATATTCTTCTACTTTTAAATCAGTAAATTTCGGTTACATTTAAACCTCTTGATTCGCTATTAATCATAAAGAATAATATCGATAGATATTAACAATCGTTTATGGAATTATCCCTTCTCCAAGTCAACCTATTTTGCCAAAAATCTCGCTTATATACTAAATCTCTTGGTTTGATATTAATTATAGAATAATAGTTAGTTTTCTGAATTGTTGGAGAATATATTTTCTTCACGCGAAAACCTAAACTGTAATGAGTATATATAGATATTCTCATATCAAACATTCAACATTCAGTACCACGAGAAGAAAATGACAAAACGAAACACTTTTGTATTCCTCAATGGTGTTAAACCTTACAGGGAAAATTGGCAAATTCGCGTAAAGGTTCTTCATTCTTGGAAACAAAATACGAGTTATGGAGGCAACACATTAGAGTTGGTCCTCGCTGATGAAAATGTAAGTAACAGAAGTTTTATTGTTTTTATAATTCTCATTTTCTAATCAATATCTTATTTAACTTTTCTTTGTTTTCTAAGGTGTTAAGATTGTAGCATTTTTTAAAAGAAATCAAATCTATCGACTGAAGTGAGATTTGCCTGTTGGGGAGTGGAAAACTATCGACACTTTTTCTGTTTCAGAAGCAAAAGAACATTATCGCCCAACAGTTCATCAATACAAGTTGACTTTCGGTAGTGAAACAGTGGTATCAGATTGTGATAATCTTTGTGGTAATCTTTTCGTTTCTCTTTCAAGTTACGAGGATTTAGGAATATCGATCAGAAGAAGAATTTTTGGCTTAAAGGTATGCAGCCATAATCATAGAGTTTATTTACAACATAAATGATGAATACTCTGAAAAAAATTCTCTGTTCTTTTGTCATAATAAATTATTTATTGTTTTTACATACAGATGTTATTAGACAAGTTGTAGATCTAGCTGGAATTCAAACTGTTCAAGTTATGGGAAAAGACACGAAAAAAGCTCAATTTTGTTTACGTGACTTCAGGTAAAATACAGTGGTTTATATAGAATTATGTTCTTCTTCTGTATTCTTTGATATGTATATATATAGTTATTAACAAATGTTGGATATTTATTTGTGTTTGAAATTGGAAAAAATACAGTGGTGATGAAGTTGTGTATTGCTTATGGGGCAATTATGCGGATCAAGTTGAGATTCATTTTGCTGATTCAAACAATGAAATGGTTATTTGCTTGAGACGGTTTGCCAAGATTGGTTGGTATAGAGGTATAGCTTCTTTTCTTATTCCTAACAAATGTATTATTGAATGTTTTTATTGACTCCTTAATTTTGATCTCTATATAGGTGAAGTAAAAGTCAGCAATGCTTTTGATTCTTCAATCGTGGATATCAACCCAAAGTTCAAAGAGGCTAATGAATTTACAAAATAGTAAGTTGATTTTCTGAATATTTCTTGGTTGTGAAATATTTTTCAAAATATATCTAAATTAAAATAAGTTGTTATGATAATTTGTAGGATGTTGGCCACTGATCTTCTACTTGCTCTTACTGTACCAAAAGACGAAAAGAAAATAGTTCAGAAGCAGAAACAAGATTGGACTGAGATTGAAGTCAGACCTATATCTGAGACTTTGGTCGCCACTGAAGTAATTAGCTAATTTTTTTTCTTTTTTACTTTTTAAAATATGCATGTTGATATCAATTATGTTTGTATATAATATACATGCAGGTTGAAAGTTGCAAAATATTTGTTCAATTGAATCAATTGATATAGATTGGAGTTGGTTCTACTTTGGTTATAATAGACATAACCGGCGAGTTACCAAACAAGGGCAAGTCCAAAAACCCCTTGTGACATATGTCGTGCAGTCACACATAATGTGTCACCTAAGTAAGTATTCTAGGGTTGTCCATAAATATTATTACATTTTTCATTCAATACTTTATAACTATACATGTTTTGTAACCTCAGTTACAAACTTCATTTGTTTGTGAAAGATGATAGCGAGTCTTGCAGAGTTATGTTGCTCGACTTTGTTGCTCAATCTATTATTGGTAACGATGCGACAGATCTTTGGGACGGTTCATATAATGAGGTTTTTCTTTCAACAACTTATTCTAAATCATTAAAACATTTGTATTGCCTTACAATAATATTTACATGTTTTCACATAGATTGAAGATCCAACTATCTTACCTGAGCCTATTGAAAGTTTAGTTGGAAGATCGATTTGTTTCGGTATCTCCATAAGTAATGATAATGTAGCCAATGTATCCAATACTTTTAAGGTGTCCAACGTGTTGTCTGGAGATACGATTTGAAAAATCGAATCTCAAACAGAGAAAACTTCCTATGTTGAGACAGTTTCATCAACTCTTTCTCTTGGAGAGGTAATTCAGTTTGTTTCTTATATATTATAATTAAAAATAGCTAAAGTAATCCATCTAACTGCGTTTGATGATGCAAAAATTTCAAGAATGGATCCAAACAAAGAAACTCCATTTTCGAAGCGCAAAAAAAGAAGATGCTGATCTACTTGACATGACATCTACGTCTAAGAATTGTGCACTAAAATGATCAAGTTGGAGAAGATAAACCCTCATGATGATTGATCCAAATCCTTTTGATGTTGTTTTAAAAGCTGCTTAAGTTTAATAGCTGGTTTTTTATTTTGTTATTTGGATTTTTGGTTATTTCATTTTAGTTATAATGCTGTTTTCCATATTATGATCAACAAAGTTGGTTTTAGCACTTATACTCATGCATCTATATTATAAAAGTCAATCATACTCTCTATCTACCAATATTCAACCTAGCAATTATTCTTGCAAAGTTACATAGTTTCATTTTGATTTCAATGTAGGAAGACATTATATAATATGAGCATATGATGTTAAAGAAAATTTATTCTTAAGAAGTTTATTCTTACATACTCTCTTTTTGTTTTTTTGTTTTTTTGGCATCAAAAGGCTGATATATTATTCTTACATACTCTCTATCTTCGCAGGAAGTTTGTTCTTAAAAATTTAAAAGAAATAAATTTGATATATTGAATCAAACTGAAACAAATAAAGAAACAAGATGATATATAAACTAATCATTCATTATTTTAATAAAATCACATATTTACATTCCTTACAACCCGCATAGGAAATCAAAACCTAATTGCATTTACAATAAATTAATGTAAATTTGATTCAAATGATGAACAAGATTATATATTAACTAATCATTTCTTATTTGAAAAAATCACATATTTACATTCCTTAAAACCCGCAAAGGAAATCTCTTTGAAATCTAGCATTACCAAACGATTGGAGATGCTAACCTAAATCCATCAATAGCGGCTATCTTACTAATTTTTTTTCTCAACCCTTATTCATACATAGTGTACTACTATCACACCATTTCTATCTGGTTGAAAAGGTCAAATCACTTTTCTGTTTTGTTTACCTATTATCTCTTGTGAGCTTATACTGTATCTTTTAACGTTTTTAACTACAAACTTCTTTCCTGCTTTAAGGCTGATCTCATGAAGAAAAAAAAAGATATTGCAGCAGACAGTCCATACTCAAGACCTATGCCCAAACATGGCGAAAGCCTACCAAAGTCTGCGACCAAAACTAATACAGTTTTGAATGATGTCTCAAACAGCGCTTTGACACCTATAACACCAGTCAATTCTCTTAAACGTACAGTAGATAAGTATTTTCGTAATTTAGTTAGTTGTAACTGATGATATATTAAATTATCTTGAAGAACATACTTCGATTATTTTTCTAAGATGTTGGAAAGGAAAATTGGCATGCATCTCAAACGGCAAAGAGAAGTAGGTATTCACATTGCAAGTCATGTAAGTTGACATTGTTCTTTGTTTGTTTTTTTTTATTCTCGTTAATATATACTTACCTATGTAAAGTTAAATATATGTAATTTAGTTTTATTTCATCTTGACACTTTTAACTTGACTTCCTATACTAGCAAATCAAAAGGAGAATCACATGCCAAAAGATCCAAGTCATGATACACAAGAGGTTACTACCACAAACAACCAATCTATACCGGTCTAATCTATATTTAATAGAGTTTTCAACGATGTCTCCAACAGTCCTATGACATTTACAACACCAGGGACTAACCTAAATCGTCGAATTGGTAGGTTTTAAATGTATAATTAAGTTAGCTAATTACTGCCAAATTTAGATTTTCTTTTGCTAATATTTTTCCATATTATACAAGGTATTGGAAAGGAAAACAGTGAATCATCAAACGCGTTAAAGAGACCTCCACTGACGCAACCATTTTCATGTAAGTTGGGAAATAAGATATATCTTTGCTTATTGTACCTGATGGTTATACATGAGACTGACAGAACATTACTATTCATGGTATTAATTTAAATGTGTCTAACACATTAAATTTTCTGTTTTTCTAGCAAACCAGAGTTGTAAGTCAGTATTGACAACTGTGAGGCAGCCTGCTTTAAAAAATCTTAGAAAGAGAAGCATAAATGTTTTTAATGACATCACCAATATTCCGTTAGAACAAGGAAATGTTCTTGAGGCTATTAATAAGAGAGCAAGAAATGTTGACCCCTTGGTAAATGATGATTCATCTAATCAACATGATGAACTAGATTATGAAACGGCTGGAAGAGGAGACGAATCTGAAGAAGATTACAATTTGGGCCTAGAAGGTGAGAAATTATAATGAATATCCACTATTTATATAATTTTTATAAAGTTAAACGATATAATAAAATTTTCATCTTTTGTGTCGATCAAGATTCTCTATATGTGAATTAAGATCAATACTTTGACTGTAGCACTCCTGAAAATACTGATTCTGAGACCGATCATGATTCTCAGTCTGAGAGTGATTCAGAGACTGAAATTTTTAATCAAGAATCAAATGCAAACAAGGTTGAAGCAGAACACAAGCATTCGGTTTTAAACAGGATGGAAACAATACTAAAGATGGCATTCAGTGGTACAAACTCACGTAGTACGCAAACCAATTGTAAAGAATTATGTAACCACCATAGTGTTACAGATTTAACAAAAAAACAATATTCAATTTTTTTCAGGGTGAATATAATCAACATCGTTTTAATATAATTTTGGTTTAATTTATGGGTTATATAGATGAAGGTGATCCTACATATACATGCATTCATTGTGGAGCTATAATGTGGTTTGGTGAACGTATTAACAAGAAGACACGTACTCCCGTCTTTACACTATGTCGTATGCAAGGACAAGTGAAGTTGCCTCTTCTTAAGGAACCCCCAAAAGTTATTACAAGATTGCAGATGATGCACTCAGCAAGCATTTTTCCAAAAAACACAAGACCTTACAATATGGTTTTTTCTTTTACATCAATTGGTGGAGACTGTGATAGAGCTGCACAAAAAGGTTGTGGACCACAAATGTTCCAGATTCATGGTGAAAACTATCATTTAGTGGGTAGTTTACTGCCAAATGATGGAAAAGATGCCAAGTTTGGACAACTGTATATTGTTGACACTGAAAATGAAGTAGAAAACAGAGCTAACGCATTGAGGTATGTTGTGTATGTTTGGCTGTTCTTGCTCTCTTCTAATACACTATTTTTATTGATAAACACTTTGACAATAACCGATATTTGGTATTTTCTTTTACACAGAAAAGGGAAGAAGAGTGGTCAACACAAGAAGAAAGAAAAGTTGAAGAAGGATATTATTGAGGCTTTGATAGAGGTATTAAATGTCGTTAATCCGTATGTAAAAGAGTTTAGAACTGCGAGGGACAGATTTAAAGATCATCCGGAAGGGACTTTTCACATGAGGATTGTGGGAACCAAAATTCACACCGTCGATTTCCGTGAATAAAGGAACTTAGGGAAAACCCTAATTTCCCAGAGGTCCCGGCTATCTGCTTAACCACACGTAAACAATCAAAACACGACAAAAGATAGTAATGAAAACAAGAATTGAAAAGAGATCAAAGAGGTTTCTTATTCCTATTTTTCGTAAGAACGGTACAACAAGCTTAGCCTTGGCTACAATATCTGATGGCGAGTTTCCTAGATCTAGCAACTTAAGACTAAAACCCTAGTTGAGATGCAGCTCAATAACAAAAACGGAAAATTGCCTAAATTCTCTAAGTTTATGTGAAAAGAGTTCTGAATGTCCTTTGCTTCTGTCCCCGACCTTCTGCTTATATACTCCTTCTCTAGGCGGTTTAGTCTTTCCTTTTCCGCCTTGATCCGCGCTTATCGAAAATCTTCCATTTATCTCGATCTTTCCATTTTTCTTCGGAAAACTTCTATTTATCTTCAATCTTGACATTTATCCACTTCTGCGGATAATAGGCAAACCTTCATTGTATCTTTGGGTTGGACCTTATCCAAAGCCGCGAGTGCGCCTTTCTCGCGTTTTAAGAACTTTTGGGCCGTTTTATGATTTACCATTTACACGCCTTTATTCCTGATCGTTTCTTGATACGATGTTGTTTTTAAGTAAACATCTAGAATTAATCGTATAGTTTGGAAATGTTCAGTGTTTCATTTAATCGTTCCCGTTTTATACGATTTACTCGAGGTTTTACGAGAAAACGCGTCTTTAGTGACTTTTTATAAAAGATCTCGAGTTAATCGCATAGTTTGGCAATGTTTGGTGTTTCGTTTAACCATTGCCTTTTTATACATTTTACTCGGGGTTTTACGAGAAAACGCGTCTTTTACGGTTTTTAATAAAACATTTCGACTTAATCATATAGTTTGGCAATGTTAGGTGTTTCGTTTAACCGTTGCCGTTTTATCCAATTTACGCGAGGTTTTACTAAAAACACGCCTTTTACGGTTTTTATCGTAAAACTCAAACGGTGAGGCGGATTGAGACGAAACGAAAGACGTTCTGATCACGGTTCAGAGTAAGATCGAGTCCAGGGACATAGATGGTTGAACTCAGCTCGCCAACGGGCGAGCTGGTTACATGTGTGATCAGCTAGCCCGTTGGCGAGCTGGACAGATGTGTTCAGCTCGCAAACAGGAGAGCTGGTTACATGTGTGGCCCTTTGGCAAGCTGGACAGAAATGTTCAGCTCACCAATGGGCGATCTGGTCACATGTGTGGTCAGCTCACCCATTGGCGATCTGGACAGATGTGTTCAGCTCGCCAATGGGCGAGCTGGACAAGTAAGTTTAGCTTGGTTCCGATCTTTTCTTGTTTTCTCGAACCGAGATCCTTGCGTAGAACGTAAGGAGAAGCGCCTGTAGGTGTTGATTCCGATCTTAAAAATAGTTTTAATATCTCGGGGAGTTTGGATGTTAAGGCCGTTTTTGTTAACTTAGCCAATAAAACAATCGCGGATTGTTTTATTTCGATTTCCTGACGACTTCCAAGATGACGATTTTAGTTTTAATGAAATACTATGTTCGGAGAATCCTTAAATTTGTTCTCGACGCTTTTTCGTGTTTTTTAATACTTATTCTTAACTTTGCGGAAAGTTTTAGTCGTTGATTCCGTCGTAACCGAATTTGACCCCAACAAGGATTGTTAGTGATCGGGTAAAAGATGGTAGGACTTATAATACTCCCACGGTATCTGAGATTGCAGCATTGATTCCAGGAGATTTCAATCTTGACATGGTTAAAAGGAATATTGTTTTACAAAAACAGTGTGGAAAGCTTTTGAGGATTAGTGAGATTCATGTTGCTTATCTTGCACTTCAGTATCCTCTAATATTTATATATGGAGAGGATGGATTTAGACTTGGGATTAATAAAGGAGTCACAGAAGCTACGAAAAAAATAGAAAAAGCAGACTATATCCATGAGATAATTCTTTGCATTTCGTCTCCATGAACGAAAGAATGAGTCTCATACTCTTTTACTTTCTAGGCGCCTATTCCAGCAATTCTTGGTGGATGCCTATACCACTGTAGAGTCAAGTCGTCTACGCTATTTGAAGTTTAATCAGACATCTTTGCGATCTGGTAGTTATGTTTCTCTGAAAGAGTCAGAGAGTGCAGGGGCTGTTGATTTGCAATATCAAGGTAGGAAATATGTTATACCGGCTACTTTTACAGAAGGTCCTAAGTATATGAAGAATAATTATTTGGATGCAATGGCCATATGCAAGCATTTTGGTTTTCCAGATCTGTTCATTACCTTCACTTGCAATCCTAAGTGGCCAGAGATCACAAGATACCTTGAACAGCGCAAGTTAACACCTAAAGACATACCAGAAATTATTTCTAGGATTTTTAAGATCAAACTTGACTATCTGATGAATTATTTGACCAAGAAAAATATTCTAGGAAAGATAGTTGCATGTAAGTTATCATGTTTCACTCTTCGACACGATTTACATATTAGATTATAATGATGTTATTAATTTATTTTAAACTGTTTACTTTTGTTTCAGCTATGTATACAATTGAGTTCCAGAAGCGTGGACTCCCACATGCTCATATTCTATTCTTCATGCATCCTACATGTAGTTTCCCACGACAGATGATATTGACAAGATTATAAAGGCAGAAATTCCCAATAAGAACACTGAACCAGAACTATATGGTGTTATTAAAGATATGATGATTCATGGACCGTGTGGAGCTGCTAACAGGAATGCACCATGTATGGAGAATGGACAATGTTCTAAGTTGTATCCAAAATCCTTTTCAGAGAAGACAACAGTAAATAAAAAAGGTTTCCTTGTTTATAGGAGGCAAGAGCAGTAAGATAATTTTATTTTGAAAAATGGAATCAAATGTGATAACAGATTTGTTATTCCATACAACAAGAAACTCTCTCTTCTATACCGGGCTCATATTAATGTGGAGTGGTGCAACCAAGCATGTTCAATCAAGTACTTATTTAAGTACATCAACAAGGGTAGCGATCGTGTGACTGTTGTTGTGGAACCAGAAGGTTATGTTGAATCTAATCCTGGTGTATCTAATGGGGAAGCTAATGTTGAAAAAAAGAAAAATGAATTCAAAACTTTTTTCGATTGCAGGTTTGTGTTTCTGAATCCATAACTATTAAAAATTTTCAGTAAGTTTTTATATTTCACTGTTGCATAATTTGAACTAATTTTTATATTTTTTTTAGATATGTTTCTTTCTTTGAAGCTGGATGGCGAACTTTTGCTTTACCTATACATTATTGTTCTACATCAGTTGAAAAGCTTCAATTTCATCTTCCTAGTAAACAGGGTGTTTTTTTCAAAGGCAAAGATAAGATTGAGGATGTCGTCAACCGTAAGCTTATGACGCGTACCATGTTTTTGGCATGGTTTAAGTTGTGTAAAGTTGATGAATTTGCAAGAACTCTTACTTATGCTCAAGGGGATTCAGCATTGGCAGAATAAATTATGCTCCAAGCATGCAAGAAAAATCTTACTATCTCCGAGTGGTGCTGAACGTTGTTAGAGGTGCTACCTGTTATGAAGACTTCATGTCATTTAATAGTGGTCAATATTCTACCTACAAAGGCGCATGTTTTGCACGTGGAATGCTAGATGATGATGAAGAGTATATCCAGGATATAAAAAGGAGAAGTTCTGACGGTTTTCCAAGTTCTATTTGCCAGATATTTGTCATGATGCTGATTTCTGGTAGTTTGTCCAAACCAGAGGATGTATGGGAAAAAAACATGGGAGCATTTGTCTGAAGATATTGAGAATAATAGGAGACGACTTTTGAATAGGCCTGGTAAGGATATATATATATATATATATATATATATATATATATATATATATATATATAACTAATCCTACGTTTATTTAATATTATCAGTTTATTCTAGTTTTTTTATTCGTTTTAACAATTCCTAACATTGTAATTGTAGGTCTCATATTAAGTGATGAGGAGAAAAAACATTTTGCTCTCCAAGAGGTTGAAAGGATTATGAGACGAAATGGGAGTTCTCTTTCACTGTTTGAATCTATGCCTAAGCCACGTAGAAGCAGTGATCAAGATTCCAATGTCCTATTCGTTGATGAACGCAACTACAATCGTGAATAATTGTTAGCTACTTTTGATACTGATCTTCAGAAGATGACTGACGAACAGAAGAAGGTTTACGATGAGATTACTTTCGGCTGCAATCTGATCTAGAGGTGATATTGTTCTTAATGATGCATCAAGTGGCATTGCATCTTTGTTGTTACCAGGAGGACGAACTTCTCATTCCATGTTTGGCATACCTTTAGGTCCTGATAAATTTTCTACATGTACTATGACTCATGGAACAAATCAAACAAATTTAGTTAAAGCAGCTTCTCTCATCATATGGGATGAGGCTCCTATGATGAGCAAACACTGTTTTGAGGCTTTGGATAGAATTCTAACTGATATTGTTGGAAGCAAAACCAAGAAGCCTTTTGGAGGAAAGGTTGTGGTTTTTGGAGGTGACTTTAGACAGATATTTAAAGTAGTAAGTTGTGGGAGTCAGACATATTTAGTTTTGGCTTCTCTCAATTCATCTTATCTTCAAGAGCATTGTAAAGTCCTCAATTTGACAAAGAACATGCAATTGTTGTCTCCTGGTCTATGTCCTGAAGCAGCTAATGATATCAAGGAATTTTCTGAATGGATATTAGATGTTGGAGATGGTAAACTATCTAATCGTAACGACGGTGAGGCTCTTATTGATATACCAGAAGAGTTTCTCATAGTAGACTCTAATGAGCCTATAGAAGCAATAAGCAAGGCAGTTTATGGAGACTCATTACCTTTACAAGGAAACAACAACCCAAAGTTTTCAAAGAGAGAGTTATTCTATGTCCAACAAACGAGGATGTCAGTACTATTAATGAATACATGCTGGATAAACTTGATGGTAACTACTCTTAATTCTGCAATTAATCTACTATATTATATTTTGTTTTATATCTATATCTAACCGCTTTCTATACAGGTGAGGAAATGATTTGTTTGAGTTCATATAGTATCGATCCATCTGACGTAAAATCAGTTAACAATTAAGGACTTACTCCTGATTTTTTTTAAACAGCATTAAGCTTTCTGGTTTGCCAAATCATAGTATAAGACTTTAGATTGGATGTCCAGTGATGGTGCTGAGGAATATTGATCCTACAGGTGGATTGATGAATGAAACTAGATTAGTCATTTCAGAACTTATGCCCTTTATGGTTGGAGCAAAGATACTTACAGACGAAAACGTTGGTGAGACTGTTTACATTCTGAGATTATTGATCACACCATCAGACACGAAATTGCCTTTCAAAATGCGTAGAAGGCAACTTCCACTAGCTGTGGCTTTTGCAATAACCATCAACAAAAGCCAAGGTCAATCTCTCTCCGAAGTTGGTATTTTCCTTCCAAAACCAGTGTTTTCACATGGACATATTTATGTAGCTATTTCTAGGGTGACATCGAAAAAGGTTCTGAAAATTCTGATTGTGGACAAAGATGGAAAACCTCAGCGAAACAATGAATGTAGTTTTCAAAGAGGTATTCAACAACCTTTGAGACATGATTCTTAAGAAGAAGAAGTATATGTCCCAAACTTACTTGAAAGGCCAGTATCAATTATTTACTTATTAAGATATCTATTATCAACTTTATTTTCTGCTGTCTAATATTTATTTGTATTCGGTTTTTGAAGCTTTTATCTCATTCTTATGGAGATCTAATGAAGACATCTTCATAATGGCTATTTTTGTTTTTAAAACCGATGTACCAATGTTTTTTTTTTATTTGAGGTTTTGGGTGTTTCTATGAATTCAAATTTTGTGGGAAAGTTTGAATATTAATACTTCATAAGTACAATTTCTTGACCTGCGCGGTATTGCTGGTGGAGCAATATCAACAGGGCCCAACATGATTTCAAATATTTATTTTGAATATTGGGCCCTTATATTCAATAAAAAAAATTGTTAAAAACGTCCCAAAGATGACCAAGATGTTAATTTTATGAATCAGAATTATATTTTCAGTTAAAAGATTTGTTTCATTAATTATAAAAATACATTTTATATATATATATATATATTGTCATTAGTCAGTTTGTTACGATTTTGGATATGAAATCTCATTTTCAATATATCACACATAAGGGATCAAACATAAGAGATAAATGTAGGTTTTCACAAGATGAGACTAATCTTTCGATATCAATAATGTTTCCATAATACCACGAACATATATTGCACAACAATATATATGGCATAGATTCACATAATATGCTAAATTTTTTCTGTCAAAAGTTTTTGAAATATTTAAAGCTTTTCTATTTAATATTGATAACGTGCAAAAATAAAAACTCAATAATGGCAAATACATTTAATTTTGACAAAAAAAGATATAGGTCAAATCAAGAGTTGCAACTCTAGAAAACTCTTTTCTCTTCTCTCTATAAAGTGGAATCTCTACCGTCTCCTATCAAAATCACTTTCTCTCCAGTTTTCTCTCAGCAAACCAGAATAAAACGCTTTGTAAGTTATCTTTTTCTTAGTTTTATCATTGCCCGTAGATGAAGGATTTGTCCTTGGTTTCATATGGAATCAACCTTTGTTACTTATTTTTTTAGATCTTTCATTGTTGAACCAAACATGTTGTTTATTTTGTATACGATTATATTACATAACAACATACATGATTAGTTCTATAGAGTTAATAAGATCTACCATAGGTTGGTTACGATTTTTTTCATGACAAATGGTTATCTTTCATATATATATTCTCTTTTAATGTCTTCATTGAGAGTTAAATGTTTTGTCGGTGTTATACATCATCTTTTTTTCTAACTAAATTTTCATTTATATGAACATGCAGACCACGATTTAAGTATGGCTGCAAACCAGTTTCATGGATCAATGTTGCAAGAGGCTTACACGTCTGGAATGAATGATAGGACTAATCATTACCGAAGGATTCTTAATATGTACAGGATATTCCATGAATCCGTCGTTTCCAAGTATGATGCTGAGGTGGAGGTATATCGCATTGCTGGTAAACTTGAACTCTTTGAAGAGCTCTTCAACGATGGCTTTATGAACCATGTGAAGGAGAAGCTGGAAACGGAACTTACTCTTGCTCAGGCCCGTATTTCTGATGTGAAGGTTCCCAATCTCGATTGGGAAAAGTTAGGAGAGCCACAAATGTGAAGTGATCTATGTCCTCATCTATTTTGGTATGTTTTATATTTTAAAGTGTTGCGGGTATGAACCTTATGAACTGTTATCTGGTTTAGAAAACCAGTTTTATTAAATATTTTGATGTATTAATCTGAACCTAATTTTTTTGTTATTAATCGGCTATCTATGTTCATATCTATCTTTATTATTTTGTTTGATGTGATTGTTTTTAATATTTTAGGTGCGGTTTAGATAAATATTTAATTTAGATAACCGATTGATTTAAGGTGATTTAGAGTAGTATTTGAGTAGTTAGTCATTATTTTGTGATAAATATCATGATTTACAATTTGTTCAGTTTCAAAAATTATTAATTAGTTACAAAATTGTTAGGGTGTACATGGTTAGAATTTAGAAATCCTTTTCGATTTTTTTCGAAACTGAATCAATTTGACGTAATTTGATGGACATTTTGTTCTTCTCTTCAAGATTCACTTATGGCACATCTTACAATATGATTTGAAAGAGATATATATAACTAAACCGTTTTTAAAAAGATCTGTCAGAATGTTTTTTTTATAATTTGGAGTGTAAGACAATTTTTGCATTCTCTCGAGGGAATAATCATCATTATCTCGAACAAAAGTTGATATATTATTTTGGCTAAATGATTGAAAGGTATATTGAATTGTCGAAATTCAATTGTCTAAATTTTGAATATAAATCCTATTATATAAAATATTATCACCTACACACTTTTTGGAAATGGCAAATAATTTTGTTTAGAAAACATTAACTTTGACCATATATTTTCTTCTATGTAGTTATTATCTAATTCATCTTACTGTGTTTAGCAATATGAAAACATTATTTTATAAAATTCTTTAAGTTGGCAACAATTAAATAGGCAAAAAAATATAGATAATACATATTTATATAAAGAATATAACATTAATTATACATGTTTCTTATCAAACAATATCTACTAGTAATTATAAAGTTAAATTAGAAAAAATTGTTTGGTACATATATATAACTAATCCATATTTTTATAAGGGCCCAAAATTGCTAAATTTTTGAATATCAATAATCTAATGGGCCAAACTTTCACTCTCTAGATCTTTGTTTAAAGGGCCCAAAATATCACAAGAATAAAAATGGTTTTATAACAAATTCAGAGGGTG